>OENT01002069.1:0-12125 GCA_900239685.1 Rotaria macrura | reverse complement strand
GGGGGGGGGGGGCTTAATAAAAAAAACTCGACATTTTATTTTTTACCCAGAACCGGCAATGGTATCTTTGGGTCGTTTTGTTCCATTTTTCTTAGATTCAACAGGATTATCTAAATAGATTTGATATAATTCGAATTTTATTTTTTGATTAACATAATATTTTACTTTGTCCTGTTTCATTTATTTGTTCGCATTGCGTCAGAGATTCTTGCATTTGTAAGAGAACCCCATTCACTAAAAGAACGAATTTTCAATTTTAGAAAATAAAACTCATTTAATACCTTTTGTAAATCGAAGAGGTTTTGGATTTGACTGTGCATAAACTACAATATCGCCAGGGTCGTTACTCTTATCACATAAAAACAATTGTAAATCAAAACAGTAAGCTAAATAGAATAGTATTAGTTATTAAATATTAAACATTAAATATTTTGAGCAAAAAGAGTTTTTCGATACTCTGAATCTCGGAGGCAGAAAACAAGGCAGCTTGCATTCCGAAGACAAGAATAATCTTATAAATATACTAGTATAGAAACAGCAAGAAGATAAAGTTCACAATATATGAACATGAAAATGAGTTAATATGATAGGTAGATGTCATTTTTTCGCATCAAATCAGGGATATATTAATAAAATGGATTTATTTTGCTAGAATGATAATGAAAACAATTATTGTGCCTCATTGAAATGTCGAAATGATATACGAAGTTCGTGATCGATGTACCATAATATATTCGTCCGAAGGAATAGTATGATTTAAATTGTATTTCGATAAGAGTTATCATTTTATTTTGGATTTGTGAATCAATATTTTGATAGTTTATTCTACTAAAAATTTTCTTTATGTTCAGTCGATCAACACATTTAAGAGAGAGTCCTTGAGAGTGTCAAAGATGTCACCAACATAGGAAGCCCTCGATAAAAATAATGTTTTTTTTTCTGCATTCGAGACATCTTATCTGAGGCTGGTAACCTAAAAATTCCAGCTTCTAGTACCGTTCTTTCGAAAAGTTACATAGGCAAGACTTTGAGCAACTGGGGAAAAGCGGCATCCCTGTATCACAGAAATGGTGAGACTCCACAGGATACGGAGGATACCATGTAGATAAAGAAGATCCACGTTGTACCCATTGGATATACAATCATTTAAATATCTATCCTTCTTCAGCTTAAAAGGAGCTATCTTTTAATGTATAGTGCTTTTAAGATTTGGATGATCTGTTGAAACAAAAACAGGCATAATTACAACGAGCCACTTTCACTGTATTTTTTGCAAAACAGTACGATAGTGTTCAAAGTCGTTCCTGTGTAACTTTTCGAAAGAACGGCATTGGAAGCTGATATTTTCAAGTTACTAGTTTCAGACAGATATGTCTCGAGTGCGCAAGTAAAATGAAAACAATTATTTTTATCGAGTACCTCGTATGCTAGTAGCATCCTCGATGCCCTCTTGGACCGTCCCTTAAGATTTTATTTATCTAAGTACAAATGTTCTTCGAGTAAAAATAGTGAGCGAAATCATATCAACGTTGTTCGACAATCATTTCTTCCATGTAGTAACTGACTAGCTATACGTTTCTCTTAGCAATTAAGTAGATATAACGAACTTTTTCCTGGAACTATTTAGCATTAACAAAAAAGCTACTGAACTTCGAAGTTAATATAAAATTAGAACAGTAAGTATAAAACGTAAGCTATCTTACTATTTTCTATGCAAACAAGTTCTTTTATTGATCAATGTAAGTTCTACAATCTTAGTAAACTGTTCACGAATAATTAATCGAGATAGGTAAGGCATAAAATTGTCGCGCCGTCTTATCTGTGAAGTATTCTTGGAATAGTATTATAACATCGCGCACTGGTCAACAACTAACTACTCATCCATAAAATGTATACGAAACAATGGTTTTTCTTTTCCATAACGCTTTAATATTACCTGCATAATTAATTTTTTCATTTATATATCCTGGAGAAATACCAGTTAATGATGTTTGATGTCTTAGTAAATTTTCTTCAATAATACATAATTTCATTCTAAAATGAAACAAGTAAAATTTATTTCGTGATATTCTAGAAGAATTATTTTTTATTTGCTTTTACACACACACTATCTGATATTCAGGTTTCTATTCTCACAATGGATCGTGGCCATGAAATACTCATAAGTAACATGAAATTTTCATATTGATACTATGATGTTTTTATGAGATATTCATTGAAGATGTATTAAAAATAGATACTTTGATAATGCAAAATTCTATGAACATTGATTTAGTACATTTCGTTTTTCTTTTTATTTGACAGAACAGATGTCATATCCAACAGTTTGGCATTCTCTTTCATATATAAAGAATAACAAAGTGGATTCCATGTTCACAGAGTTTTGACTTGTCACATTAGCTATTTTCAACACATGTTCGATGAATATAACTCGTGAAAGCCTAATAGTATTAAGTTGAAAATTTCACCAAACCCTTTTGCTAAAGTTCCAACACATAGAATAGATTTCTTGTAAAAGTTCATGGCTGTTAACAGGTGTTGGAGTTAAAAGAGGTAAAAATCTTCATACAATGAAGTACAACTTACATATTTGTATGATTATTTAAGTTTAAATAAATGATCTGTTGCCCACTGTTTTCATGAAAAATTTTGTACAATACATTGGATTCTTGATTTGTTTTTATTTGAATTCCAATTTGTTTGCGACCGGATGATAATGTACAATGATATATTTCAGGAATCTGTTAGTCACATAACAGTATATTAGAAAGAATTTAATGTCATTTTTTTTGTTTAATACAAACCATAACATAGCATTCAATTACCCATTGAAAATCAGTGATCGGCCACTTCTTTTCACCACTTCTTTTTACAATATCGATTTTTAATCTGATATCATGATCTTTGAGATCTTGTTTTGGTTTAGAATCAGCTAGAGTAAGATGAAAATTTTATTAAGAAAAATTATATATATATATATAGATACCTCCAATGAAACAGTTTGAGTAAATTATAGGTGAATTTGGATCAATAATATACGAAATTCCATCCTCATGAATGAAAGCAGGACGAACAGCAAGATGCATTTTATTTATGCCATATTTTGCGAACATTTTTCGTGGTGTGAAACCGTATATTTGTTTTTTTTCTCCTAGCATAATTAGAAATTTTAACAGAGAAAAGACCACTAATTAGAAAGTACCAGATGGAAATTTTTTAATCGTAAAAGTTGCACTGTTATTATCACAGAATTCGTCATTCGAATGATTATCTGTTCGAAATTCCTTCTGACACTTTTTTACAATAATCAAATTCGTCCTAAAATAATTTATCATATTATAAAATTTAATAAAAAAAATTAAGTATATTTACTCAATTTGTTTAATACTTGCATTAGGCGTAATTTTGGCAAAAATTGGATTAAAAAGCCGTTTTTTATTATTTTCAAAAATCACAAATGAATGTGGACTATAAATATAATCGTTTTCAGATACCTTTGCTAATAAGGTAATTTCAGCATATTCGCTAAAAATTGGCGAAGAATGCTGAAACATAAAGTAAACTCTGTTCTATTGTTTTCTTCTCATTTTTTTAAGAATACACACGCCAAAAGAAATTTTTCTTCCAAAACAATCTTTGACAGAACTCGTTTCAGTATTTTGTATTAGATTATTTAGTTCGCTTTCATATCGTACACGCCATGATGGGCAGATTGGATGAACAAAGTAACCACCGCAAAGAACATCCACTTTAAATGAGAAACGAAGTGTTTTTCGTGTTTAACTAATTGAATACTTACTGTTATGTAAATCGTGTTTAGTAGCTGTTCTTTGAACATCTTCTGGTTGTCTAACATGCTCAGATCTACGCATTAATGAATTCTTTTGATATTGTTGATTGTCTACGATAGAAAATATCCAACATCATTGCGGCTTATTCAATTTTTCAAACTAAAAGATTCTCTTACCCAATTGCAAATTATCAGGACTATTTGCCAAAAATAAGTCTAAATATAAAAAATGATAATCTTGTTATCGTAAATCTGAATCAAAGAATTATGTTTTTCATTCAATTCTATACATAATATATGAGTATTTTTCTTATTGTCATTGATCCAAGCTCTCGACTATGCTAGTTGTGATCGAATCAGATGTACTAGCCTTAAGGTTATATTGAAATGTCAAATTCGACCAATTGAGAATCTTTATTTGTTGATTCGACACCTACTGAAGAACATTAATCATGACACTATTTGACCGACAAGAAAGGTTTTGTACAAGGTTGATAGTTTTGCGTTGGAACTCAAATCTGTACAAAAATATTGGATGGTTTTAAGTAAATTATCATATGAATCAGAGTATTATTTACGAGAGATGAACCAAAAAGGTGCTATCTATTGACTAAAAAAAGTTAAAAAGCATAGCATGGAAGAATTATCTTAGAAACAATACGAATAAATGTTCGAATAATTTTCTATAAACCGAGATCAAAAAAACTTGGTGTCGCACATCTTATATTGGGATTATGGCCATCCTGCATATTGTAATGGGCGGTGTTTAATACCATGAAAAAAGTTTGAAATCTTAACGGATTAATCTAGAACACCTTGCATTTTTACGACACTGTTAAACTCAATACTTTGGCGCACTTCAGGAAAATTCCTCCTTGAATTTCCTTTTCTTCTTCTCCTAGCATACATAAATCAAAAGACCTACAAGCTGCATAGTGAATACTCCAGTTCAGGTATCTTGATGTGAAAAGTTTCCGCTCGAAATTTTAAAATAAACTTTCATGCTGTTCCTAAGTAGATCATGGTATTGACTCAAAAGTCTCCCTAATACAAAATACGCTACACCCAAAGGTATTAAACTAATTGGGAATCTTCTCTCCTTAATTAAAAACCATAACCGTCTCTATTTATTACATTGAAAATGACATTATCGAGGAATGTTTTGGATTATTACAGTAGGCTTTAGAAACTTGTAATTCTCATCTTGGTTATAGGAAAGGAGCGAAACACTGATGAAAAATTTCCACTGAAAGCAGTACTTATGTATTTTCTATCTTTAAAAAATAGATGTGTTTTTAAGATAGAAAGTCTTATAGAAATAAACAAATGACTGAATAGATCATTATTTCATGTTCTTGCATTGTTCTCATCTATTTTTAAAATAGAAAACACACTGAAGAATCTTTATCAGTAGAATAACACTTACTGTTTTGTGAACTATCATTTAACTGAAGGAGCCCAAGTAATTCTTCATCAGTTGAATTTAATACTGCATCAATTCTACGTAAGTCTTCATCAGTTACAGTATGTTTCTCATTTGATTGTTCACCCAATCCTTCTCGAAGATCATCTAAAAACATTAGGTTTATTTAAATGATTAGAATTCTAACGACTATAACCTTCAATCATTGCTATAGATTGTGCCTGATTGTCGTAAGTGTTCACAGATAACGATGTATTATTCACGCTTTCTAAAACAAATTGATAATTCAGTGTGTAAATGATACAGAATAACTGAATAGTTGCCATTTTAATTGTTTTCTTACCTTCATACATAGTTGTATCGTTATAGTATTCTTTTACCCTGAAAAAAGATTAAAAACTATGTTAATGTTTAGGAATAGTAAAACATTTGTTATGAACTACTTACATATTGATCAAAAGATTTGCTTATGAAAAATGAGGTATAAGCTCAGCATATTATATACTGCGTATGGTGTCGTTTGAATATTATGTTATGTTTTGAAAAAATAATTGAATAGTATTGTTTATATCCTTAAAAAACTTCAATAAATGAATTAATTGATGTTTGTATCTCTCGAAACTTTATCAATACTCAAACTCGCTAAAAGTACGTAGAAAAAATCTTGATTGCTTATTATTAATCCAGATACTGCCGAAAACATGTGATTATATGCATAGACATATGAGGGAGTGACACTCATGCCTGTAGTTTTCCAATTAGTAGCCCATTGAGAATGTAAGATTCTACTGTTACATGTGAAAATTCCATGAAATTGAGAGTTATACAATACAGTGAACAGCTAGAACAGACCCTGGCAATGATTTGAATTTTTGTATTCCTTTACAAAATTCAAAACATTTCGTGGAAATCAAAAAGTCTCCAGATTGTAACATTCTTTTTTGGTTTGATTCTGTACGATCTCCATGGCCTGAAACACGAGTCAGAATAGTGTTAACTAGTATGATCTTCTGTGTATGTTCTCTTTCATTCTATCATTATTGTGTGACGTCATCATATGTATATATATTTCATCTATATATTCTTTCGTTTTGTTGTCATGCGTGAACAGATATATGTACTCTGTTCTAGTATGTTCCAGTGTATTCGGTCTCTTTAGTGATGTTGTATGTTCTCACTAGTACTTTTGTGTGAGTTCTGGAATTACTAGTACCTTCTATTACATTCCTATTGTTCTGAGCCGATGTATATATATACCAATCCACTCGCAGCAATAAAGTGGATTGTACATACACGATAACTAAAGCTTTTCTGTGACTTACAAGTGGATAGTGGTTTACTACCTTTCACAATAGATTAATATTAGTAATTGATAAATATTTACACCTAAAGTATAAGTTTAAAGATAAAATAGAAACTAAATTTTTAGATGGATTAGATTAGTACAAAAATATTGAGGAGATTAATATAAGAAAGTTTGAAAATTGATATGTGCAAGAAATGCTTGAGTACAGGTAAATATGACGTACCCTAATCGAACATCTTGTAAGCAAGATCTTGAAATCTTGGGACAGGTAAGCAAGATCTTATCGAGATCTTGAAAAGATAATTTGTATGTATATATCTTGGTTGTATCACATATATCTGTACTTAAGATCTTGGCAAGATCATGGACAAGATTTCGGTTACTATTATCTTCTCACAAGATCTTGAGTAAAACATAAAGCGACATCATTCGTATATTTAGATGCTGACTAGTAGTCATTCACCGTTCTCTTATGCAGATGCAGCTGTATATAAACAACATTATTGATCGTAGAAAACATTCATTTTCAAAATATTTTTTTCAATACTATTTCTCGATTATTAATTATTCGAGAACATGCTGATCTCGATCAATGATTGGGAGAGGATTGCCCTGAAGTGGTCTCACAGAGATCCGACAGATGGAATGCTAGTAATGTCCGAAGATCTGACTTGCTTGAATTGTTTGGGAGAATAAATAAATTTAAAAAAATATTATAATAACGGGTCCGGCAGGATAAATGGCGGTCTTAGTATTTTGCCGATATCTCCCTTAATCTTAGTCCGATTTGGCTCCCTTTTTTTCAAAAGAATCGTCTTTCAAAGTTCTACAAAATGATACTATTTTTATTAACGCAAATAATTTCCATCATTTTGATAAAGACGATACAATCGATTGGTCCAACACGCACAACTTTCAAAAACAACAGATTCAGAAACTTTTTTAACCGACGATTTTAATTCTTGAATCAGTGTTTTTTTTTAGTAGACTTTGTTACAATTGATGTTGTTGACCAGCTGATCCCAAATTGAATAGTCCAGTGGGTTTAGATCTGGACTATTTGGTGGCCATCTGTCTTTCTCAATAAATGATGGAAAATTCTTTTGACACCACTTTTGTGTTAAATGATGTTTGTGTGGCATTGCACCATCTTCCTGAAAGATCCAGTCGTCACCGAAAACTTTATCCCCATATTCTAAGGCTACGGAAAGTACTTTTTCGATATAAACAGTGTGATCGACTGTTCCTTCATCCAAGATTACCAAGGGTGTGAGACCCTTGGAACAGGCACCGAGCCAAACCATTACTTTTTGTGGGAATTTTCGTCTCTGCTGAATGCCACCATTTTTATCGGCATCAGCACGATNATCATTTTGGGTATTATAAACACCATCAATGTCGAACATCTTTTCATCCGAAAAGAGGATTTTCAAAGTGTCTTCTTTTCGGAAATTTGTTCGAACCCAATTTGCAAATTGTTTTCGTTTGAGCTTTTGATCATCGGAAAGCAATGGTTCGATTACTTTTTTATAGGGATATAACCCTAAATCGTTTTTCATTATTCGCCGAACACTTCTTTCGGATATGTCAAGCTCCATCGATGTCTTTCCAGCTGACACCTTTTTTTCGGCGTAACCGGTTCTTTACCTTTTGAATGTTCTCCTTTGTACGAGCCAAACGAGGACCACCTGGTGGTTTTGATAATGTGATAGTGCCTGACCGCCGGATCATTTGACACCATCTTTCGATTGTTCTTAAACCGAGTCCACCGTTTAAATCATGATACATTTGTTTCGGAGTATCACCTTTTTGGTACTTTGAAAGTACCACCTTTTGAAGGTCTTTACTTTTCATCTTTGGAAAATCTGTATTTATTTTGAATATTTAGATGAAATATGGGGATTTGTAGAGCTATAGACGGCGCACATTTCAAAAAAAGTAGGTCGAATCGGATGAGAAATAAGGAAGATGTCGCGAAAATACTAGACCGCCATTTATCCTGCCGGACCCGTTACGTTTTTACAGAGAAAATAAAAAATGCGCTGCACGATAGATTCGAACCACATTTTCAGAATGTGACGTGCATGGTGTCGCAAATCGTGACACGCAACACGTTTTATTTTCATACGTATCCAAGATATTATGGATTCGTACCTAAGATCCTACAGATCTGTACCAAAGATCTTACATACCTATAACCAAGATCTTACACAACTCTAACCAAGTTCTGTAATAAGATCTTGTACTTAAATTTTCAAGATCTGTTCACTTATCTATACCCACGATCTTGGCCGAGATCTTGCTTACCAGATGTTCGACTAGGGTAGATAGTGTTATTATTTGATTCTTCGATCACCCTTGTGTGATTTTTGAGAGACATCTTATTCATATAATTAATTTGAACCGATCGAGAAACAATAGTCATTGCACTGAATTCAGTGAGACTTAGGTAAGCCGATAGGAAACATATCAAGATTAGGGATGCAACGGTGACAATAACCGTTTCAATCGGTAACCGCTCCACCGGTAACCGTTGGAACCAGTAACCGTTTCACCGGTTACCGTTATAAGCCGACATAAGCCTGTATTAGCCAGTATTAGCCGATATAAACCGTTATTACTGGTTACCGGTGGAAAGGTTACCGGTTGGAACGGCTAGCGGTAAAGGCAGCTACTATTAGAACGGTAAACCGGTGATGCACAGCCGCCGTTGCATCCCTAATCAATATCATTGTTTGATATATGAGTTAATTCGTATAAGAGGGAAGTCTCTGTCAGTATAACTGAAAGAATTCTTTACAAGAAGTGATAAAATTTCAATGATATGTTATCATTTGTGCAAGCACCATCGCCTAATTCTGCACTAATCTTGAAGGCCAGAATTTCTTGTTTAACAACTATCCGATCAGCTCAGACAGTGCTGAATATTTAGATAATTACCGAAGCGTTTCTTAAGATATATGAACAATTATACTGAAGCACGTTTGTGATCAATGTTGACTTTTTTCAACATCCTTGCAACTCTTCTGCTTTTAGATCCCTTGTGTCACTTTGTGTAGATCTGATATAGTCAAACCTGAGAATCCTTTCTTGTGACTTTCTTTTACGTATCAACTGTAAATGATCCCAGCAAAGACGGAACCCAAATGTTTGGCTTCGATTAATTGAGAATAAAACAAAATATTATAGAAAATCATAGCGCTATTTAGTTATTAACCACGTCTAGCCCTTGAACAAAACTACCTCCTGGATCCCGAGAATTCTTGCGTTCTTTACGAGCTTTTAGAAAAATCGAAAACTCATCTCTCATGTATTCTACCATCATGAATCAGCTCTAAAGATATTTATTTTATCGTATATGAAACGTGGATCGATACAGTCGTACTGATGAACATTTTGTTGCACATCAGTTTATCGATAGAACAAAACGAAAAAAAATTCTTTCATTCGTCTTGTCTTCAGCCTGAAGACAATGGTATCCAAGAGGTTAATGAAGAGTGAGAGAAAAAATTTCGTAGGCTAAAGTAAACGTTGGAAAAATTTTCTCAAAATGAGCATCAATAATACAACACATCTCTATTCGAAAACCGATTAAAAATATTGATAGTATAATCACTGAACAGTTTCTGTTCAGATTTTTGGAAAAATTCAATTACTTGTATTGGTTAAAAATAAGGAACCAATGATTACACTACTATTGATCTTTCCTATTAATTTATGTTTAGATGATGGACATTAGCATGATATAGGTTTTTAAATTCACATAATATTACCTGCTCCGAACAGGTTCTTTTCAAATATGATATGAGCATACGTTTCATATTTTATTAACGATCATTAACTGTAAATTACCTATTGCGTATTTTTTTCACGCATCTGTTGTGTGACAAGATTCAAGACTTACGTATGTAGGCTCACGTATTAAAACGTAAGTTTGCATTCATATTTTTCGATTCACCATTCATCCTTTGACGATAAGTTTCATTGGTCAAAGTCAACCACATTGTAGAAATGTGTGGCTTTTCTCCTTTTGGTTCCAAACGTCCATTATGAAAAATTACTGATTTTTGAGTATGGTATAGATTTGTTTATAGCTTGTATACTTTTTGCGCAAGATGAAATTAGGAAAGTCAACCGAACTTGATATCTCATGTAATCCCTCCGTTTTGCATACTCTTCCATTATAGACTAACCTGAATGATATGAGATTTACCTATGGAATATCATATTGAATTTTTCTAATATTTAATAATTTATATCGAGTTGCGGATGTAGTCTTTTTACTGGTCAGAATACTGTACGTTCCAAGATGCATAGCGTCCATGCTCTTTCCGACACTTTCACAGAGTGACTCATCAGAAGACATTCAAACTCATGCGTCTGATAGATGTGATCATTTTTCACCGATATTATACACCGTTTTAAGTGCCTTTCTTTATCTCTCTTGCCGTTAGCACATAAAGTTTGGAAATATTGAGCGTTCACTCATAACTACATGTTTTATTTTCAACTGAAGGCTCGCTGTAAATCTTAGTGCAGGAATCAGTCGTGAATCTTATTTTAAAGTTAAAAATAAGTAAACATCTAACACATTTTCTCTCGCAAGGGTCAATTCTCTGTTTTGTATTTGGGGAAAAATACTTTTGCTTCAAAAGCAGTGGAATTGTTTCAGTATTTACCCGTTTACACTTGAATATTAATTCTTGATGTATGTTCAAAAAATAGAAAGCATAATAAAAAATCTAAAAAAGTTTTAATAGATAAAGGGAGGATCACGTTTAAACAAGAACTTCATTTTATCACTGATGTAAATGAATAAAAATGATAATGTTATCTCGATGTCTACACTTAGTGTAACGTCAAGATCGAAAGTGTAATCCACCTTAAATTAATCATGGTTGTAGATGAAATCCGGGGAAAATATGCCATATTTCATTACTATATCAACTAGCTGGTGCTGAAATGTACTGATAAAATGGAAATAAGCGCAGCGAACATGTAGCAACAATGTATTAAACGAGCACTATCTATCAGAGGTTCTTCATATTACATACTTTTTTTTCATTATAGAAACTCAAATTGAAAATGATCTTTAGCAGTTCTTGACATCGACATCAGTAAACACAAGCAAAAGCGTTCTACTTTCTATCAGTTATTGTATAGGTCGCTATGACTAAATCGTTAAGTTGTTTGACACATATCCATAAGATACTGTGTTCGGATCTTGACTCCATCAGTCATAGAATGACCTTGGACAAGTCACTAACGGCTGCTTTGTCTCGGATCACCCATCCGATAACACATTGACTACGTTGTTGGCATACACTAAATGCTCTTTGTGACTAGTATGTGGTTAGTCAATATGTACGGGGAGCTTAAGAAATTAAGCGATAAGAACTCTGATTCAGGGCGGCCTTCTGTCCAGACCTACATTTAGTAATGGTGACCCGACAGTTGAGCTCCCGACAATTGAGCCCCGACAGTTGAGCCCCGACAATTGAGCCCCCGACAGTTGAGCCCCCCGACAGTTGAGCCTCCCGACAATTGAGCTCCCGACAATTGAGCCTCGTATCAAGAAAAAAGTAAAGTAATAGAACAAGATAATT
>OENT01002068.1:0-29002 GCA_900239685.1 Rotaria macrura | reverse complement strand
CAGCAACTAATCAGCAAGAAGATCAATGATGTGGACATCATATTGTTTACTGTTTTCGAACTTTTGCTTTCAAATTTTGTTCTGCTAAGTTGTATGATTTTACTGTATGAAGTAGTGAAAGGTTTTTTAATTAAAAAGACAATCTAAAATACCTAAAAATACAGATGTATATCATTTTAATTTTATGTTTCGAACAGTTTGAGTGTTGGATGGTATGTGTCAGACTGGTCATTTGTAACTGTGATTATGAAAGTCTATTCTATACTCAAATTGCGTCTTGTTATCTCACATCGACATCGATAATTGAAAAAAATAAAATTTCTCAATCAACGTTTTCATTTTTATCAGTTGCATAGTTTGATCATTTTACTACCAATGTTTTTTATGTTTTGCAATTTTATTGCTGATTTTTTATTCGAGTGATTCCCTAGCATGTACCAAGCCCTCCTCCCATTCAAATCACATGAGTTTGGGTCTATAATCTAGCGTACAGCACTGTATCAACTGTCTTGTATAGATCTTCTCGAATTCTACCATTCGGATTTTCTCAAAATTTTCCAAGACACAATGTCATTTTCTACAAATCTTTAGCAAATCGATCATATTTTTGAATTAATACCATACTATTTTTATCATCAATTACCTTTTTTTTTATAATGCGACTTTAGATTCTAAATTAATCTTGTCTTACAGAAAGAGAAGAAAACGAGTGAATTTTCTCTATTTTGGAATAATACATACTTACTATGACGATCACGAGTATCGTAATCATTGAAAATGCGCTATTTTGTCGAAAAACAATAGCCTTTTATAGCAAGCAAGTATTTTGTTTTGTAGATTTCTTTCAAGTGTATGAATACGGTTTATTGCTCAGTCATAAATAATTACCTAGTAAAATATATGAATTATAAAAAACAATACAGCAAAAGACTATCATGTGAAAAAACTGGTCGAGTATATCTTTACAACATAGTAGTCAAGCTTTTTATTGAAAATTTACAACANGGTAATATGCACTATTCAGAAATTTCTGGATACATTAGAGTGGGCAGGTATGCTTATCGCATCTTTTCAGTGACACGCCACTTCACACCCAACAAAAAATCAGGACAAATACAACCCAAAAATACTTCTTAAGAAGGCAGTCCAAAATATCATTGACCCGAACCAATGAGAAAAAGAAAATTTAACATGTTATTCGACTTGGCTACGTCATGCGCTTCTACAGACATTAAGTATTAATTTCAAAATTTCCAAGGAATGCTTATCGTACATTGTAGAGTATACTTGAAAGTGAGGAAAAATATAATTTATTATTCGAAGAACTATGTGTTTGAATCTGTCAAAATGTATACTTAACACACTTAATACCGTGTTAACCAGCACCGTCTTTTCGGTCTCACTTTGAAAACGATGGTGCACATCGATGCTTATTTCTGAATTTTTGCTTTCAAATATTCACCCAACTATAAAGTGCGACCTTTCGTTTGGCAAAATAATAAGCGTCTGTAAAATTCTCCACATTGCAATCTTCTTGAAATAAAACTTGATTAGTTTTGCTGCAGCAATGTTACGATATAGACCTTATTTTTAAATTTCTCTGAGCCGCTGACGAAATAGAAGTAACACATTAGACTATAATTGCTAAAATTTTACGATGAATCGGATACACTACTTTTTTTCCAAACGCATTGCATCCTTGGGTTGATAAATGTAACCCTGTTAAAAAAACTAAACTTAATGATTCCCTCTACTTAAATTAGGGTCATATGAAATAAAACAAGTTTATATGCTTGCCTGCTTTCATGCACGTGTCCGGTCACACGTTGAAATGTTTCTCGAACTTTATAATGTTTGAGTAAAGATAGCGGTAGTCAAGAGTTCGGATCTTTCATCATGTTTGCAAAATGTTAAACTGCATCGTTTGATTGTTTGAAAAAGATTTCGCCAAAGCTTTTTTGGAGTCCGTCTCCAAGCCTGGGTAGCCTTATTTGTTTGGAAATTCATGAAATTTGTCGCTTTGTTTTATCAGATATTATGATTAGGATGGGTTTATTTACATATGATGAATTTTGATATAATTCAAGTTCGTTTTTTGAGATGTTTTAGATGGCGTCTTCGTATTAGCTGTCAAGTGCCATGATATCATCTGAATTCTAAATTCTGGTGTCTATATCCACATGTGAAAGTAGATCAGGTATTTTTCAAGTGTAATAATCACTCAAAGTTACTTGGTCTTCTGGAACTATATGAACCAAAACGTGATCGATATAAAAATGATTCATGAATGTAATTACTTAAACATGAACGAAGATGATCGATATTTCTGATGGTATTCAATTCATGAAAACACTCATTTGAACTATTTTATTGGAAAAAAAACATTGACCGGTAAAACGAAAAGTTGAATATTTAACATTGAATACAATCATTTAATGCTTTTCTATCGGATGAAAACACGGATAGATTTATGAACTGTTGTTAAAATATTCTTCCAGTGGGGGAATAATTTGTTTCTTACGACTGATTCTCGAACCCAAATCAGCAATCGAATTCGTTACATTAGTATTGAATGCCGTTCTAACTACAGTATTTTCTGGTTCACCAAGAATCAGCATCAAGTTTTTCTCGTGGATAATGTCAATAATTGAGAATAATATACCACTCAAGTGGCTTGCTTTCTTTTCTCTATCCATCTCGTGAAGCAATGCATCTTTGCGTTCGAGAAGATAGTTGGGATACCATGTTTCACCTACGCCAACTCTCCAGATTTCACCTTTGAAAATATATGTTTTGTAATCAAGTAGAAGAATTTGTTGCGTGGTGAATCCTGTCAAATCACTTTTGGCTTCGAATAGTTGATTGGCATAAGAGTCGAGGTTGCTAATGTTAGCGATCGGTTGAAGATGATTGACGATTCGTCGATCATCCTCGGATGTTGTTGATGACCTGTAAACGCGCAGTTCTTTTTCAATATGTTTCTCGAACAATCCCAATGTAATGGACTGATCAAAGGAAATAAAAGTTTTTAATCAGTGAAAAAAAATTGACGTCGTTTTCTTTATTGAATTTTTTTAAACAGAAACTCACAGGAGAATAACGTTAGCAATAGGATTATATGGAAATATCTATGATGCTGACGAAATTCCACTGAAATAAGGATCACGAAATAATATTCGGATCCAATTGTCAAAGGTCATGTAAATCCAAACTAAAGCTCTCACTAGCCACAGGTGTTGGAATCAGATGCTATATAGTACTCAAATAATAAGATATGGTTGAACTGGTACATCCAATAGTGATTCTGCAATAAGGAATCCCAAAGGATTTTGTCGGCACGTCAGATTCTTTTTCGGATCATCTATGATCCTGTAGGATTGAACGAAAATCATAGTCTTAGAAATATTATGATAAGTCATGTTGTAAGATTCTTGTGAAAAATCTCCTTGTCTTGTCAGGGTTGTGTACAAGATTTTAGAAAATTTGATGACACTGTAAGATCTTACACCACACCAAATACAAAAATAAATTAGTAAATATGAAGAGAGATTGATAATGCTAGACCCAAATAAACAGCACGCTACAATAAACACATTAGGTTGAGAGAGAATATGAAAAAGGTAACTATAAATCAGACAAAATAAGATGTTTTTAAGGAAGTATACTGCAACAATACGGTGCAATATGGTTGAACGTATTCTATCTGTAAAATATGGAAAAACTGGCATACACCGACCTTATACAATGCGGACACAATAATGATCGTACAACTGCGTCCAATCATGCGTAATAATACAGGCCGAAAAAGGTCGGTATTTACTCCATAAACTGCTGTAAAGAGTACGTTGTTTTCCCTTCTACTGTTCGAAAACGGACCGTAAATGGTAGCCATTTTGATCGACTTGAGAGTGTCAACGAAATTCCACATTCATTTCGCCATAATCAAATTATTCGAATATTCAATAATAAAAGATCAATGTAGTCAAAGAATACTTAATCTACAACTTACACCAATGAGGTTTCTATTTTGAGGATGAATTTTTATCCTCCGCGTGACATCAGCGCTATTTCTCATAATCCGGGCTCAAAAGAAGCAAAAGCCTGATTTTAGCCCGAACATGTTTCATTGGGCTCAAAAATACCAATAAGGGCTCACGTGCACATTAATTGCAGGCCTCAAAAAACATTTCCCCTCTTGACTTATGATGCTTTCAATAAATTATAATTTGAGTTTTGATGTACAAAAATGCGGTTATAATCTTACATATTGGAGTATAATCTGACTTTTTTTCACTGAGTATATTGTCCAGAATCTATATTCGTAAGATTGAGCTTAAACTAGGGATCTACGAGGAACCTCAAAATTCAGTTCTGACTGATGCTCTGTGGGAGTCGACATTATAAGTTTCTCCGACAAAATTTGGACTTTTAATAAACAAATAACTTTATTTTTCAGAGTAATGAAAAAAATGAATAATTCGTTTCATAGATTTAAAATGAGCTTCATGATAAAAAAAGATCAAATTTCAGTTACACTATTTTAAAAATCAACTATCTGAACATATGAGATTAATCAAAAAATATTCAAGTTCATTTGAAGCCCTACACTTGTCTTCATCATCGATTCTTGATCGTTCGGATATAGTATGTATCGAGTTTAGGAGATAAGTATTTTCATGTATGAACTTTTCAAATGCGTTTCTCGTCAAAAATTTTGTAATCATTTTAACTTTTTAATGCATGAAAGCTGAAAAAGAATATTTAAGATAAATTGTTTAGTAATCCTATGACTTCTCTTCTTTCATTCAACTGTTTATCCAATTTACTTAAATCTATATTAAAGCGCCAGCAAAAGAACAGTTGATATAGCGCACGTATAAGGCAAAGTCAATTTTCGGAGTTGGAGTCGAAATCCTCTAATTTAAATTTTCGAAGTTACGGTCGAGTTTTGGAGTTGAAACGGTTGACTCCTCAGGTCCTTGGCTTGGGCATGTGTTAAAAATTTTTCTGTATCCATTCCTACTCACACTCACCCTTTTTGCACTTCTATAATATATTTTATTGTTCTAATATAATACAGGGTCATTAACAGATTTTTATAATGCTGTTATTACTAATTATTGAATAAATACGAATAAAATACGAATAAAATACTCGGCAGTTCTGTAATTCAGATTCTCTCATAAAAGAAATACTCTCACTATATCATTTCAAATATGGTTCAATTTTCCTATCATCAAGTTTGATTGTATTTTCCTATTACGGAACACTTGGTTTTCTAGAAAAATATACAAGAACTTTTGACTCTATATTACAAAGAATAAAACAGCACGCGGTAAAATATGGACGGCTGTGGATGAGTTAAGAGCCATATCATGTTAACATTTGATCTGTACAATCAACAGCATCATATGAGGTACCAATGCTAATATAACATAATAAGAAACCTAGTCATCGTATCATACATTTTTAAAGCTTTAGTAGAATCAGCATTAATTTTATTCCATAGAGCTGCTGCATTTTAGTCAAAATATTTAAGCTAGTAGTATCTATAAAAGTATCCAGAGAATTTCTAAAAACACCCGAAAAACTAATATTTTATTATTACACCATGTCATATTTAAACTCATAAATAAATTATGGGATCTGAAAGACGTTTTTGATGATCGAAAGTAACTCTGCATTAGTATATTCACTTTCTTTTTATTCGACATTTAACTGTTTTTCTTATTTATATCATGACTCAATGATTGCAAGCAAGCACAATTATAATACAAGTTTAAAATGGTCTCTCTCAAGATACTCGAATTTCATTTATGAAGATTATTGTCACTGAAATACACTCTTCCAAAAGAACACACTATGAAGACTATCGATGATTGTCTAGTTGTAGATGTAGGTTAAGAAAATACTATTATAGGATAAAGTCGCATACAAACGCGTAGTTATTAATTGTAAAAATCCAAAAAATGATTTCCTAAGTAGAAGATTTAGTCGAATTGATGTATTAGGAAAAAAACTATTCGCATAGTAATAAATCAAAATCTTCCTTTATTCCATTTTGAAAAATTCCATCGAAAAAAATAAAATGTATCAATTTGACAAACTAAAATAAAAGTTAACAAGTTTTGTTTAATTCGAATGCATTCAATTGAAATCTAAAACCTCTTCTGTATAGTGGTAGCTAGAAGTCCAATCAGGTCACTAGACCTGCATGTCTGCCTGTCCCAGGTACAGACCTTGTTTTTAAGGCGTGGCCTATCGCAGGCAGGCACCTTAAAAACAACTGACCACCTGGGCTTTCTTTATTCTTCATATTGATAATATTTTTTTCAATATAAATTTTTTTTAACGAATTGAGGGCAACGCTAGCGATCGGGAGAAGTATAGAATAATGTTCTGTTTTCATTGTAATTGGTCGAGGTGATGACTTATGTTCAGCTCAAATCCACAGCGTTCAAAAGTAAAACAAACTACATCTTTCTATTCTATCATCCTAATTGTCAAGGTGTGTGTGTGTGTGTGAACCTCTAGTCCATATTCGGAAAATTGTCTTGCATAATATTTCACAAAATGAAACTTATACTGTGTTAAGCAAGATTCTATAAGGTACCCTCAGTTTTGTCAGATATCAAACTCGTAAATCCTGTAAAACTCCGAAAAATCTTAGGAAAAACCTGAAAAAGGAGAAAGAATTACATGAAAATAACGAAAAACCTTCGAAATCTGGAAACCCTGGCAACAGAAGCTACTCTCACAAAAGTTTTGGAAAATAGGATTCTATATGTTACTACGCTCTCCCCCAATGTTTGGTTGCTTTTGACACCCTTGGTAATTGTATCGGCGTAAAATATAAGTAGACAGGCCTTTCCAGCCAGACAGGCTGAAGAAAATTAAAGGAAGACAGCCCAGGCCTGAAAAAACGCAGCCTGGTTGGGCCTCTGGTGATAACATCTTTATTCAGCAAGGACAGAATCCCGATTCCCGAAATGTTCAGCTAGTGAGAACTGTTTCATATGTAATTCTTTTGTTTTTCTGTTTGAGTACGACATTTGTCAACAATAAGGAAAATCATTTATTCACATACGGCTTATATGGTTTCTTCAAAGATGAGTGGATAAAAATCATTTGTGCATCAATAAGATATGTTATTTCATGAACGATGTCAGCGATATATGATGACGGAAAAGACAAGGAAAACAAACGAATCTCAGTTGTATGTTCATGATCACTTGCCGAACGTCTGTTTGACAGTTGATAGTAATTTCACGATTTGAACTTTGCTGATTACATTTTTCTGATCATTATCTATGTCAAATATTGCAGGCTCAACATATAAGTAGAGGAAATCAGAAGATATTCAATCGATTATACGCTTGAGTGAATCATATATTGTTGTCACTTTCAGTAATGCCAGCGTAAAAGAACAAATGAAAATCAACTATTATATGTGGATATTAGCATTATCAGCAGCGCCCTTTTCCCTGACGCTCATTGCGGATGAACGGTTTGAATTTTTATTAACATTAACAGCTATTCGTTTCTGGCATAATGTTGAATTGTTGAATTCGATGATTTCTTTGCTCGCTGATAAACAAATTTCCTGTCCTGTCGAATCCTATACTATGAACATAGCTGAATTGACCCGAGCCGCTATTCGGGGCCCCTCCATTTCCATTGGATAATTTTTCGCCACTGATTGCACTTGGTCCATATTTCATAATACGATTATTGTCAGTGTCAGCTATGTAAATATTATCGTACTGATCAACTTTAACATCCCAAGGGCTATCTAGGTGGTTAGCAGCTGTGCCTTTTCCGTTACCGCCGGCCACAGTTATACCTTCGATAGCACCTTTCGTCCATTTTTGCACTCGATTATTCCATAAATCAGCGATGCAGATCGTCTCACATTTATCAACATAGATGCCGCGCGGTCCACTTAATTGATTCGCTTCCGATCCTCTAATACCGGTTCCTGCTACAATGACACCCTCACCTTTCTCAGGGATCCATTTGACAATTCGATCATTGTGAAAATCAGATATGGACAATGAATTTGTTTCTTCATGAATGAAAATACTTTGACTAGCACCTATTTGATACAATTCTTTGCCTCTGCCACGTCCTCCAGCTACTGTAGTGCCACTAGTTGCACCTTTTGCCCACATTTGAATACGATTATTATCATTATCACCATCTGAGATATACAAGTTTTCATTTTCATCAACATGAACAGCCACTGGATAAATCAATTGATTTGATGCATTCCCTGCATCGTTGCCACCCGCTACAGTCACCCCACCACTACCGATTGCTTTGATATTGAATCTTTGAACACGATGATTATCAGAATCGGCGACATAAACATAATCATGTTCGACATCAACGAATAAACCGAATGGTGAGCCCAGATGGAATGCATCATATCCATATTCTCGGTCGTACCCAACAAGAACAACACCTTTGGTTGACCACTGAGTCATCTGTCGACAGTTACTTTGATTCCTATGAACACAATCGATGGTAGCTAATAAACAAAAATATAACGCATCATAGAAACAAATCATACGCGAAGCAAAAGAAATTCATCAACTTAATAAGAAAAGTAAGATTCTTAATTTAGAATAAAAGTAAACATACGTCTATGAGCTTCCCAATCGCAAATTTGGCTTGGCTGATTCCAAACTAGTCCAGCTGGACATGGCATCAAAAAAGGTATGCCTTGTGCACATTGATAGAAAGAATGCTGATCTGGTTGATTAGCAAAGAGACCATCACTTGAACATTGGAAACTATGAGTAGCTGAATGTAACGGTACAAAGGTAAACACAAGTAGTAGTTCAAGTATCATAGTACGATTGTATTGATTAAGAAAGAAAAAATAAATAAATACATAGATTTCTCCATTCTGTTTATAATAAAAATGCGAAAACGAACATGTGTTTTACTTCTCATAGAAGAAAAATCATGTGTGATGATGATGAAGAAGTATATAGTATTAATCTTTTGTACCAATCAGTACGGTGACAAGAAAAATAAATATGTCATTGACTGTGAATCATTAATGTGACATTAACGTCGAATTTCGACTCAATATGTATCCCTTCACATACAGGTATAATCTCTTGTAAGAGAAAACTATGACATTCACAATCAAATCATTGAACAGTGTAAACCGAGCATACGCACAAACAGTGCGTATATGAAATCGATCACTACTGTACTTACACCCGTGTATCCATGAAATACGACCATATTCACAAGATCAGTTTGTTGACTCAGATGAAATGATTGGTATGCGAAATCTAAATCTACTTGTAATAGTCAATCCTACGTAAACTAATACTTAGAATACCGATGGTTTCCACATTATTGTATAATGCGAATCTCTTGCTCGTAAATTCTAATTTCTATCATCGATTTCATATAACCGTTAGTGATAAATCTAAAATATGACTGTGATGATTAAAATTTTTTATCAGAATTCACATAGAACTGTTTGCACAGAGATTATCGGGATTCTAGACAGTTCAAAAGTAGAGAATATCTAGACTAGAAACTAATTTGTACAACATAGTCGATAATTCAATATTCAGTATCTGCAGATAAACACAATCTATTGAAATTTCAATGAAAGTCGAACAAATTTGATTGACATGCATCACAAGTTACTAGGTTTGTTCAATTGTAAATCTTACTAAACTCCGTCGAACATACTTTCGTTTCGATTGATGTTAAACCGTAGGCGTTGTCGATCGCACAATTAAATCCTTTCAGAAAAATAAAATTGATTGATTGAAGAAAGGTTTTGGTATGAGGGTGCATAGGTGTGGATATTCTTTCGGGCTGGAGATATAAGCAAATTCTATCTGTCTCGGATTCAAATTTGATCCCTTCTTTTCGTCCTAGGATGTGAATAGTACCATTAGCATTGGTGAAATTTAAAAAAAAATATCAAGATCCCTGTATATCAATACTTTGGCAGAAGGGCAACAGCGATGGAGCAACTAGAGGGGAATAAATTAAAATTTCATCGTACTATTGTTTATTGATTCATTTTTCTCGTTGAATGTTTCAATGTAAAAAATATGATCGATTCATTAGCCTAAACTATGGACAAGTCGTTTATTTTAACGAATTCTTTTCGAGTCTTAGCTTCTTCTTAAACAATCGTCCAACGATATACTAGACAACTTTAATTTTCCAGCGCGACGAGTATCACTTATGGATATGAAATTCAATCTTTGAGTTCAAGAAGAACTATCGCTGGACGAATAGTTTGAACAACTTCTTTTACTGGCGCAATCAGAGAAATTTTAGTATTGTTTTGATAAGCTCATCTTGAATAGCAGATTAAAATTTCAAGTATCGAAAGGATATAAATTCTTGTCGATGAACACTGTAGACATATTGTGACGTACTTTCTGTGTTAAATGATGGACGCTTGATGGTGAACCGTTCATTAAAATATTCCATCGATTTTGGAAGCTTCATTTCCAATATTTATAAACTCTTGAGGAATGACCTTTGAAGTATATTCGTCATGATTGGTGATAAATTTATTGAAAGTAATCAATGATAGAACTTCTTTAGAATATGTAGCCAAACATACTATTACTTTTAGAGAAAACTTTTGTCGTTGCTGATTATAATCGAATCACAGCCTCTATTCGGTCATTTATTTTCTGAGCTACAGACTTCATCAATATAAAAGAGTTTTGCACTCGAAAACAGAATACTGATCATGTTATCGTTTTGACAACATTTTCTTTAACTTTGTATTCGTGGGTTACCAATGGTCCGACCATTTTCTTGTATAGTCGAAGATGAAGATAATTTTTCATGAGTTACCTAATGCGACTTTCAGAGATATCTAGATTACCAGCCAAATTTTTAGGTAAGCCTTCTTGTCCCTCATTACTGTTCGAATAGTGCGTGGTTGATCTCATGGTTTAAATGCTAGAAAATGTGCGACGAGTCTGTACGTTAATCTTCATTCAGGAATATATGATTTTGCACAATTCAGACATTTGTTGATAAAAATATTCATTCACGAAAAAAAACTTTTGTTTACTTTACTAGTAAATAATCAATACAAATATTTTTTACTTCTGAATATGCAACGATACCGTAGAACATATTTGTATTTACTTATCAAATATTACATATATACTAGTAGTGTATTTGTATTTTTTGCTATGTATGCCAAAGGGACTAAAGACGTGAGGTAATGACTAGCCATTGTAAATGATTTCGAATTATTGACGAAAAGAAACGAAATTTTCATCTAAGTTGACTAGTAATATAGTGAATAAGCATTTATCTACTTAATGTTTATAAATAAACTACTCCGTCATCAAGAAAAACTTGAATTCACTCTCTGAATTCAATAAACAAAATCGTCAAAATATAGGTGTCTTTCCGTACGAGTAACCGTTAGTTTCTATCAAACTTGGAAGAATGTGCTCAATTTATAGGCTGTATCATTAAAATGATTCTTGTTTAACATAAACAGCGATATAATGCTACATTACATATATAGATTAGTATCAATAGAGATTTGATTAAAATGAGCTCTAGAATATGTTTTACCCTATGAAAATAATAATAACCGATAAAAAAATCATTCAAGTATATAAATCTTTAAACAAGTCTTCCGATATATTTAGTTTTGGGATAAAGTTCAGTTAATTGTGACCATTGAACGAGAATATGTACAGGAAGATATTGAAGAATTTTACCAGTTAACGATAAAGATTGCACACGACATATACTTTCAACAAAAACAATTTTCGGTCGATCGATCAGGAAGAAAATCTATAAAAAGAATATTTGAACAATTCATCTCTTAAACAAAAGACATTTACCGATAATAGTAGACTAGCAATCACTATTGGAATACATGTACCTGGACCATTGATAAGAATCTAGTCAAAATGAAACTAATGATACTCGAATAATCTATTGATGAACTTACAAGTTTAGGTTTGATACGATAAACCAATGGAACGACAGTCAAAAATGCCCAAAGAGTAGTGAAAATAGAACTGAAATAACTTTGACCAACATGACGACTGCGATTAATAAATGATACATTCATATCATTTGAAGTCTAAAGAAACAAAGAAAGAAAGTTTTCAATTTTTTATGACGATTTCTGAAATTCATGTGGACTAGCTGTAATCGAAAAAATGTGCATACTGAGATGAATGACTAGGAAATCAAAACGAATCCTAATAGTTTTTAGAGAATATGAATCACTATAGAGTATAGTGGTGTAAACAGAAATTTAAGGGTAATTGGGCTCGGCCCCTAGACTCAAGATGATGAGAAGAAAGAAAAAATTGTTTTCATTTTTAAGCAGTTAAATATGATGAGAGCTGAACCGTATCTCAAACAATCGAGAAACTGTTTCCATTCTAATTAGCAGAAATACTTTTTTTAGTAGAAATCACTAATTTGTAATATATTTTACTTTAAAAGATTGCACCACTTCTATCCTTCCAAGGAGAAATATACCCGAGAGAAAAATAAATCAATAGAAACATATTCGAATACATCCAGAAATTCATAGGACTATCTCTCTAGTCTAGCGTGAAGTTCTGGAATAAATGGGCTTTACGCTGCAGCAATGATTTCTATGATACACAGTGGGTGATGAATGTTCACGTTGATGCGTTGTTTCATTTCTTTTAGCGAATAGACTTTTCTAGGAAAAGACTAATTTGTCTTTGAATCGCAGCATAGGTCGAACAGTAATGCAGGATATGTATACAAAAGTGTGTCTATTTTTTCTATTTCTCTGTGTCACCCATGGCTTTACATAGAATGAACGCTTTCTGTTTTTACAGCAACTGTATCATCGCCAATTGGTCCAATAGCCCACTGTACTCAATTCAATATCATCTATTTTTATTTACAAGCTCAGTAACATCAAAGTAAACGTGGTAGGGCCTAAAATTCTGGTGATGGAGCTGAGCCTCAACACTGACTACGCCACTGATATAGCTAATATCGTAGTTCACTCTCGTCTTAACATTGTCGAATCAGTTCGATTGCAATACAAAGTCTTATTGATTAGAGAAACATCGATACAACACAGAGCTTGTTGACCGCTTTCATTCCTTTAAAAATAAAGACAATTTTTTTCCGTCAAATCAAAGATTGAAATCGATGTAGAATTAGACGACTTGTCCAAACATTACACTGCGACACTTTTAATTTTAATACAGTGTTGCTCAAGAGCTAATAAGATCGTTCAAATTTTATTCTATGTAGCTTATCATATTCTATTCAAACTACGAGAGTGATTCAGCTTGAGTGTTATCTCAAACTTTTAGAAAGCTTTTATCACCCCATCGGGTTGTAACAAAAAAGACTATTTCCTCTAGGAACACTTATAAAACCCTAACTTTTTTAGAAAGTATTTGTTCAAGTGGACTGCTTACAGTGGTAGTTTTTGGAAGCGTCAAATGAAACTTGAAGTCATACAAACGTTCTTTTCGAAAATATTTTGCTCAGATAAAAAATACAATAATCAAACGGAGCTCTGTGCTTGTATCAATTAAATTTGAGACATTTAACTTACATAGAAATATTTGATTTTCATATATATTGATCACTATGGCACATATATCCTTCTATGAAAAAATCAAAGTGCTACATGGAAATAGGAGTTCATTCACTGTAATATAGAACGTTTTATAGAGACTGATATTTTGCATCGTATGGACAATCAGTCACTCAGCAGTTTTTTTGAAAGTTCCTTGATTAGAAAATTGAACAATCGGTTTTCAATGAAGTATCGCTTTACGTGGACAAATCGTAGAGGTAGTCAACAGAGTCATAGTTAGTAAAATATTCGCCGAAAACTAAACTTTATAGAAGTACTAGTAACACACAATACTTATGTTTCCTGATCTACAAACGATTTTAAACAGCCAGTAATCGATTGCATTAATAAATATTGACGCTCACATTCTGTTCGAATTCTTTCATTTTCTCGGCACTCATCTTGTCCGTAGATGCAATGGTATAAAATCTTGGTTTATATACGTTCAAATCGGTGCCTGATAATAGACGAAACATTTCCGTTGTATGACCACCTAATGATCATAATTGCAGAATTCTATTTTTATTGGAATATGTGAACTTACCGGAACCAAGAACAATGAGTGTTGGAATCGTTTTCTTTTCATTCATATTCATTTCAATATTCTATTATAGTCTACAGAATGTATTAAAAAACAAGATGAAATAAAAACAATTTCACTTCAGATGTTAGAAATAATGTTTTATTTGAAAACAAAAACAAAAAAGAATCATAATTTTAATCTTCTTATGATGGAATACGGTAGTTAGATAAAATAGGTTGTTTTCGTTTTTGAATGCTTATGTTGAAGGTTGTTGGTTTGAATTTGGTCCACGACGACGGCCGAATGATGCAACCTTGTTAACAAATCGTTGTTTGTATTGAAGACGACGTTTAGCACGTCCAGTTTTCTTCTTACGTTTTTCTTGCTTTGCAACCTGATTTCAATAGAATACATAGTTTCTTTAGTGAAAATTTCACTTCCATTACCTTCGGTGTTTGACCTTTGACTTTACCGGCACGAGCTAATGAACCATGGACTTTACCACCAAATAATTTCATTGTTACATCGATTGCTGAACCAGATAGAAAATTGCATCGTTCAATCGTTTCTTCATCATTCAATAGTGTTCCATTATAAGTTAATACGAGCTCATTCATGTCAACATCATATTCCTCGGCGATATATTCCTGAATAGAAAATCGATTTCATCATAGTCAATGAACATAGTAGAATAACTACTAACACGAATGTCTTGTACAGTATCATCATTTTCAAGCTCAAGTGGAATAAGCTCATCGGCACCACGAACAAATATTTGCATGATTTTGTTTTTAATCTATGCTATAACTAAAAGAAAAAAGAAAAATTATGTTAGTATTTCATAAAATGTAAAAAGAAAGAATAATTTTCAATATCAATCATCAGTCGTACTATTCCGTGAATGAATAAAAATACAACAGTCATTGCTAGACGGTAATCATTGGAATATAGACATGATCTCATAGGAAAATATGAACGATGTTCGAAATCTTTTGTAAAAATATAGTTCTCGAAAAATAATAACAGAAATAAAAAGATTTCGATTTTTTCTTATATTTCTCTCTAGTGATAGATGTCACTCTTCGATAGCATACAACTAACAACATGAGTCTTTTACGTTAATTAAAGAACATTAAAACTCACATAACAAGTGATTGCCTGATATATATATATATATTCGTAGCTATCGCTTTAATCTGATGGACTCTATTCTTAGAAGAAATTTCTTGTTGAAAATTTCTGAGAATTAATTATTGTCAATTTTCATCGAGATTTAAAATCCTGCTCAAATGAATATTCAATAAGTGTTCTACTAACTGGTGTTTGAGCATCATTACAGTTTACTCCGAGGATTCAAAAGTTTCCGAAATTCTCTGCATTTTTTAGGTAGAAATGAAATCCTACCAATCTCAATAGAGCATATATTCGAAATACTTGTGGTGATATTCCATTGAGAAATTTCTTTCTATTCACTCATTCTTCAGATATTATTCCAACGTAAGTATACGTGCTTAACTGACCTACTTGTTATAGCTCGTATAAAATTGTTGTTGCAGTCGCTTACTTGTACTCTGAAGAAAAGATTACACATGTGTGAGAATCTTGAAACCTAGTTGAAAGTGAGTACACTAGCCAAAGTTAAACTTCATTTTTAAGTAAATATGGACATGAAGCTAGATTATAAGGATGCTTTTTTGTATTATCAATTTTCTATTTGTGAATTTAGACATTTACAACTGATCAAATTAATATCCGTTATAGAAATCACTGGATAACAAATAATAATTTGAATTTTATTGAAAACGTTACAGGTGTTATTGTTTCTCATATCACATAAGCAATAGATATTAATTAGAGGACTAAAATCTCTTATGGATTCGAGTTTTAACTACTGCACAATCTGATTATTGTTAATGGTATGATAAGAAATCTGTTCACAATTTGGGAACTATTCAAAAAATAGTTCAGAATTCGAAAAAGTATCGAAATGCAAGTCATAATCAAGGAAGTCACTTCAGCAGTTATCATTGTTAATCTCGAAATAATATCTTAGTTAAGAGAATGAATATACTATGGAATAAAGTAATAAGTACTTCAAATATGGGGTATTCATGGGCTAATTATTCGGATTTGTTTTTTCCTAAAATAGATAAAGCGATGTTCGGGAACTTGTGGATCGCCCTATGCAGAGGGTGGGGAACACAGTGCCCCCCCCACCCCTGTTTTTGAAATTCGTCTTCAAAAATAGGAAAATGTAACCTTTATGCAAATTGCACCTCCCCTACTTTGAGAGCTGGCTTATGTCTCCGACGGTGACGATCCATAAAACGGGAGCAGCAGACTTCTACCTATCGGACTAATATACTTTAAATGTACGACAAACTTCCCTAAAAATCGAAAGAAAAAAGACCAGCCATAACAATATCTATTTTAAATTGATTCAACAATCGTAGAAGGAGACAGTATCTTTCAAGATTTTCTTTTTGGAACTATAATGCAGCAAAATTTGAGTTTTTCCTATTTACCGTAGAATCTTTTTCGAAATTTCATCTTTCGGGACTTGAACGGCAATTCAAACAATTTTTATTTGCCTACTATCAGTGGCTCAGTACGTCTCTGTCCCTATGTATAATATTCGTACTTGTGTAACTACTAATATAATGAGGTCGATTAGTTGCGTGATTCTTCTTTTTTACTATTACTTCAATCTGCAAGAATAAATAAGAGATGAATGCTTTTGCAATGTGACATTCAGTCTTCTAATAACGATTGATCGTTTACAATATGAGTATAGACTCATTGGTATAATAATAAAACTAGATTATTTTGTACATTTTTATAAATCTGTTTCCTTCATATTTTTTCATGAAGAAACAGGTGACTTTTATAACAGCTTCTGTTGGTAGTACGAGCAATCCAAGTGTTTGTTTCATTGTGCATATTAAATTTGTGTGATCTAATGAAAATCCATGTCTTTCCATTTACTAAAATGAATTCTGAGAAGAGTGAAAAACCGATTTTGGAAACGTTTACTTGTTCAAATAGATCATATGATGATTACAGAATATGGAAAACGTAAAAAAAAAACGTTTCGAAAGTTCATTTCACGAATGAATAAACAAAAGTAACTTTCTCGAACATTCAATCCGAAGTTTAAGTGTTAGATCAAACTGTTCAAAAGTAAAATTATTTTTTCTTTTACTGTAAATATCGAATAACGAATACTCAAAAATGAGAAATGGTCTAATTCATGTATTCAAACAAGTATCGATTCATTTGATTCAAATAATCCTCGAAGATTAAACTTTTCAACATTTGAAAAAAACAACAACATCGTTTTCTGACGTGTTTCTGTCTAAAAGCCATTCGATTTACAATGATGAATATTGACTTGCTTCATCTTTTCTAATGCACTTATGATTCGTCGACGAATCGACATGTAGCACGTGTTAAGAATACCATCAATTCAATATATATTCTATTTCAATTGTTGTTTGTACGAAAGAATTTGTTAAAATATCTAAAAATAATTGTGATTCGATTACATATTCAACTATTACATGTTTAATTGATGATGTATTTAAAAATCGATTTCAATGATCGTAAATTATTTCATTTGATATTTCCATTATTTTCAATAATTGAAAATGTGTAAAATAACAATGCGATTCCATATCGTGTATGTTGAAGGGTGGTAAAACTATAAATGACGAACATTTGATTGATCATTTATTTTGGCTGTTGATACTCGTTGAAGTGAACTTGAATAGGTAACTTTTGATCGTTTATATATGGTACTGTATAAACGTATAGTTTGTGTTCTATCGCGTAATGATCACATGTAACATACCATTGTTTTTCTACTAACCAAAAGTCTGACATGAATGATTCGATTAGTTCATTAATATTTAAGGACTTATCAGTTGTATAAAAGAAAAAGTTGAAGATTTTCAATTGAGGTATACATTTTTGAATAAAAATGTCCCATTCGTAATCATTGATAGATATTTCTTGATCATTTATGCGAGGAAAATGATATTTTAATTCTAATTCTTTGAATTGAATCAAAAAACACAAGGGTTTGAATAGATTTTCTATCGCTTCTAGACTTCCCAAACTGTATATTTTCAAAGAAATTAAACTTTCGAATGATTCATATTTATAAAAATAACGTTAAAACCAAGGAAAATAAATAGGAACTGATTTCACATTGACTGCGTCGTAGTCGAGCCATTCTACGTCTTTCATAGTCATCTGACGAAATTCATAAGATTCGATAGATGACGTTTGTTTTGGTACTGATTCACATATTCTTGAAAAAAATGCACACTCACTCATCCATGTAAAATATTTTAACGTTTTCATCCCAAATAATACGATGTTTCGAACTTGTTCTATATCATACACATCGCTAGCTTTAGTGTCTTCACCAATAGTTATTGATAAATATTTTAACTATTGAAAATTTTCTAGCCGATTAACGATTGATACTGCTTTTTTCGCAAATGATGTCGACACAGGATGCAACATGAAAGATCTCTGAAGTATTATATTTACAATCCGCTATTAAATATTCAACTATCATTGGTTTTTGCCCACGTGATTCCTTGAATATATCAACGACTTGTATTATAGTAATGTGAAATTTTACTCACATAATATAGTTAGTACGGATTATAATACTTTCGTGAAGAATTCAATTTGACTTCTATTCTATAGAACATAGCTCCTAGTCTGATAGAAACATGCAGCTTAGCACGTCAAGATGAAATTTAGAATGTTTACTCACATGAATACATTCGTATAGTAATTGGCTTGGGCGAGATGTGATCCTACGATGTATATAAACTGTATGATATAACTTGTATTTGTACCAGCACAAACTTGACTATCCGAATTTTAATATTTTCTCTTTTCTTAACGACTTTTTCCATTATCGTCATGTTCTTTGTTGATCTTCTCATATGCTGTTACTTTGACCATGATGAACTATAGATGTCCATGACGGCATGACAGCGATAAATTCTCAACTGTGATGGACATCTATGCGATGAGCATGGTTTCCTTTCGACTATCTAAATACATATTTACACTAGTTTTCTCTTTGTTTTGAGGATCTATTTCGTGTAAAAACGTGTTACACGGTGGGTTGGATGGAGATTGATTTTAATTCACGTCAAGTCGTAATATACGATGGACCTAAACATTCGAACACACAAATGGACTTGATATGATCCTTTGCAGGGTCTCCAGACTGATGATACAGCAAAGAATAGGTCGTTTGCAGCTTTGCTATTGTGGCCATCATGAATTTCATATTGGTCACTCTTTAATCGTTTTAATTCCTTCAAGATTCAGATTTATGAGTCTATATCTACTCAATATAAACAAAAAGTACTAAGATAAATGAACGACACCGACCCATGACAAATTATTAACCATTGTCGATAATATTCAATAAAAAACAAAAGATGAACACTTGATATTATTTTATTTGTGGAAAACAAGACATTCTTTAATTAAAGTTTATGTTGTTTTCGGCTACATATTGAAGGGAGATTATTCCCTCCTCCAAGACAAAAATATTCTCGCTCGGCTAAGATATTCTTTGCAATTCATACCATTTTCTTATTGAAAGATCATTTCATATAAGATTTCTGTTGATCAACTAGCGTATTCTATGCATTCGTGTCTACTCTTTGTTTTATATAGTTCATATCAAGCGTATGCAGACCAACACCTCACAGTTACGTTTTTCTATTTTGCAATCGTCATATAATAGCGTTAATATAGTTTTTTTTCTACAACAAAAAGGAGTAAAAAGAAGGTCTCTCATAATCAGGAGGTGTGCCGAAGCTGCTAAAGTGAAGGATGATGAGATTTGTTTGAAGATTTTTGCTAAAATTTACCAAATTCTGTCGAGAAAAATTCGAGAAAATTTTTGATCGTCTGTGAACAAAAAAGTGAATAAAAATTGAGGAATTTATTGACAGAAAAATGAAAATTCCTCAAGAGAGTGAGATTATTTGGTGCTCAAAACCCTCCGGAAACAAAATGTTTTTGATATCAACTTGGTCGATAGAGAATTTTTGTACCAGTTTCCCGTCAAATTTCGATCTTATCATTCGTATGTCTGTTGCATTTAGAAAATGATTCCATTGTAATTTCAATTCATTATCAAAGCCATCTGTTTATCTACTACAAGTAGCAACGTTTTATTTACGCTTGAACTGAAATTAGGCTGTTCATAAGCATTCAAATAATTTTGCTATCTAATTGGTTTTCATTCAATCAAGATTTCAAGGCCATAAAAGCCAGGAAACTGATGGCTCCCCTATTAAGTATCTGTTTATGTGAACTCATGTCGAGAGATACGATTCTGTTTATTTTCAGAGTAAAGTCGTACCATGAAGAACCTATCAAGCAAGCGTATTTTCTCACAAACAGAGATACAGGAATACAAGACAGTTTGTGATATCGTGCTTTCATTGTCTACAGCCATACATGTCTGGTGTCGCAGCAAAACAGAGATGCATTTCTATACCACGTATTGTGATCAGAACACAAACCATTCCTATGCTGTGAGTTAAGTATAAGCGGTCACATATGAAATGTATCATTCAAACAAGATGACTAATGTATATGTCTTGCACTTATATTTCAATATCAGTGTAGTGGTGTCACCTTTGCTCAAGGAGAAACAGCAGACTTAAAATATCTCATGTGATCTGAATACGTCATGGAATTTCTGAGCCGAAGTTTCCGCTGTTTTTCTCTTCCCTCTACTCACGCTAATGTTAAAGATGTAAGAGTGCGATTTATGATGTTGATTGTGAGTATGTACGCTTGAACGTAATTGGTGGATCAGGTGAAGTAAAATACTATCCGACACTAACGCAGAGCTTCTTGGTAATACGGAAGCGAACATCCACTGGGGTATCTGAACTTACACACATACGAAGAGTCGTTATCAGACCCAAACTTACTCTACATTTATGTGCAATTTAAAGCTGTGTATCATACAGAAGTAGATCGAAATTCAATCGATGAGAACGCGAGTTGCAACAGCAAGCATAGCTTGGTCAAATATATGATGATCAACGAATTCTGTGTGATCGATTTTCACTTATTCCATCGAATCCTCTTCCTGTGCAGCGAACAACATCTCTTAATTCAAATTAGAAGATTGAATCATTGCCCAACATGAGATCACATTCTCTATAATTGACAAATGTGGAGAGTATTTATTGGTGAATTGAGGTAACTACAATTTATGATACATTATTAGCACACTCGTCGGCTTTCTGTAAGATCTTTCGAAAATATCAGTTATGATGGGGCTTTAATGGCTATACATATAAACTCGTGCATCTTATATAATGTTTCAAAATGAACAGATAAAACCATCAGAGTCAGATTATTGTTATCGAGTGCAGAGCAACCAGAAGCTACTCAGATTTCATTCAATAAAATTCAACAATTGTGACAAGGTGTATCTTGCAGAAGTAAATCAGTTAAGTTTGATTCAAACTTAATCTTACCTGGATCCGTCATGAAGAAAACGGTCCTGCTATAGTTTTAATTATTAGAGTGTATTTTATTGAATTTAGTGTACTTTGATCATCGATCAACGAAGAAAACCGACTACATATACATTTAGAGTGCTTGCTCTAGGCAAAGAAAAAGAAAATATTCTTTTTTCATCATTCGTCATTACTGACGTGCGTACTGATCAATATTCTCTTTGAAGGGCTTCTGTCACAGTAGTTCTCTCTACTGAGATGAGGGTCATACACATAAATTAGCTACACTACTTTCTATGTTTGTTTGTTCGTTCGTTCGTTTTTCGGTGCCTCGGTTGACACTAGAGAGGAATGTGAAAATATTGTTGTTTTCAAAGTTTAACCAGAGGTAATCAGAGTAGGAATGGCGTGTAAAAAGGTACATTTAATATTGTATCTGATGCGTGCATTCACAACAGAAAATGGTTCATAGAAACTATGGTCAAACGTCTTTGAATTTCATTAATCAACATGAATTTTATATTTTAAAAAAAAGCCTTTGTTTCTTTATTTAAAGAAAATTCTATGTTGTTTTGTTTCGTTTCAATGAGAAACACAGATATGAAGAATATGAAAGAAAGAAATAGAGATAGAAACAACAGAGGAGAAAAAACGAGAGTAAATAAATAAATCCTATTTTTAACACGATAGATCTTCGCATTTTTTTTCAAGCGATAATATGATTTCTATTCAGTGTTTTCTTAATAATGATCTAATTCGTTAGTGTATACCAATCAGATGAGTTCTATGTGCGTTGATATTTGTATACGGACGAAAACCATTTGCTAGTGTCGTGATAGGGTGCGAATAGACAGCCAGAAATTTAAAAAGTTTTATTTCAATACTTGACACGGTCTCAAAATCAGCTCGGTTTTTCGCGCGAGAAATTGATGTCTGATCTCGCTGAGAATTTTACCATTGTTGCAACTTGTACTCTAGACTATGTTCTAAAATTTTCAGATTTTTCTCTCATATGTTTGGAGAGATGTTCATTAATTACGTTTGAATTAATTAATTAATAGTTAGATTGAAGAGTAATCATTTTTACATAGACGTATGCTCAAAGAATTCATTGAAAAACTAACGAATGAAGAGAATCACAGTCAGATGAAAGGGGGGTATTTCCTATTCCGACTGGTTTTTCCCATATGCACATCTGTGTATGTGAGTGGATTGCAACTTATTGGTACGATTGAATCGAAAAAAAACCAGTAGGTGACTCTGAAAAGTTATGAGTATTTTTCTTTACTACATTCTACGCCTCTGTTATATGGAAACAGTTTCCCAAGATTTTGTTGGGCATTACGGAAAATACAACTTGCGAAGTTCAATTACTTCTAAATTCAATAGTGAAAGTCACTTTATTCGTTGAATAGGCTTGAATCATCTTTTTGCTTTGTGTGACTAATTGGTCACTCAGATTTATTGACTGCATTCAGCTGAGTTAAATTACAACAGAGAAGGATATTTTTTGGAAAAAGCTTCACACTACATTTTTCAGCATATTAGAAAATATTCTTCAACTTCGACAGATCGAACAGTGAAAATTTCTCTACTTTCATAAATGTTTGCTTTATATTTGCTGTCAAAGTTTGAGTCAAAATCAAACGATCTGTTTAACAGGATTCAGGCATGAACATTAATATTAAAGTTAACGAATTTTTTTAATTGATTTTTGATATCTATCAAATTTTCCGAAATGCAAGTTCATTGCTCTATTTCAACATTCTTAGCATCTGTTAAATTATGAATTATACTCGAAAAAAGTTCATTTACATCATCTTCTGCCAAGTCATTGACTTTTATCGAACTAATTTGCTATGTCAATCACAACGAATACCGAAATTTGCCATCATGAAAAAGAATACTAACATACAATATCTTGATGTAAATGGTTGCGAATTTTAAGCCATCATAGTGTAACAGAGACCATTACTCTTTAAACAGGAAGAACTTATCGCAAACCTTATCGTTGAGGTGCCTATATTGATAAGGAGAAAGAATTGACTAAAGGCAACACGATTTACTGAATACCTTTACCTCTGCATAGATCGGTCAAGAATAAGAATAATGTTCATGTAATTTTAAATAAATGCTGAACAAGTGCGATGACATTTCCCTTCAGTGCTAATTGAGAAATCGTGGCATCATGAAATATTGATTTCAATTTTATCATTTCGGTTGCTTTGTCGATTTCCTGCTATTCCAATCCTTGTAACCTTCATAAAAATATTCTGTTCAAAGGGGAAACGGCAAATTTTTCGGATTGCCAATCCAAAAACAATCTCAAAATCCACCAGCAATATCCTATTGTAAATGAAGGAATTTCGAGCTGACAATTTTATCATATGTAGACCTTGTGATTCTTAAGATATTCTAAAAGTTTCAATGTAAACGAATGTTTGCTTCTTCACACAATCAATTTTCAAGAAAAAAGGATTTTCTGACGGTGCTGTAAAATATGAGCATTGCTTGTGATCGCACTATCTTCAGAAGAAGACATCCGTTTACGCTGAAACTTTTAGAATATTCTAAGAACCACAAGACCTACAAATGATAAAACTTTCAGCTCGAAATTCCTTCATTTTCAAAAGGAAATTACTGGTGAATTTTAGGATTTTCAAAATCCGAAAATCTGTCCTTTCCCCTTGATTCTATTAGTCATCATCATACCTTAGTGATGCATTTACTTGCATACGGATGACTTATTTGGAAATTCATGTATCACATAAAATCCATATGGATGTGGTTCTAACACAGGCTGATAAGAAATATCACTGATTTTGCTGACAATCAAATTAGTTTTGTACGTACGTTTAACTGTAACAGACATAACAGTTGTCATGTTACAAATAATTCTTAGATATGTCTTTGATGAAGTTCTTTAGGCAAAGGTTTTGATTTCCTTTTTTATCTTTCTCTGCCATTCAACATTTGACTCTAACATACCAGGACCTTATTCGTAGTTTAATAGAAAATCTTCTACACGTGTTCGAACTTTATCCAAGCATTGATTTACTTTATCATCTATCGATGTCATTGATTTTCCTTATTTTTTTAAAATTTTATACATTTGAACTGTATGTGATCATCGTTATGCAAAAAAATCGTCGATGCCAGAGTGTTTTTTGTCTTCGCCAAAATTGCTATGAAATGTAATTTCAATTTCAGGTGTACTTGTTTTGATCTTATATAAACTTTGTTGATAAATCGTCGACGTTCTATATTATTTTCTTATCATTGACTATTTATTGTGCATCTCATGTTACCAACCGTCTTTGCAGTACTATTAGTAGTACATTCAAGATTTTGTCGAAGCCGATTACGATAGTTATGGTCAGTTGCTTTGGCAAACATTTCAGTTATGCATCTATAATTAGTTTTCAGACAACATTCTCTTCGCTCAATTTTTTCTTCTTTGTCTATTAAGGCATATCGAATTTTTGCTCTGCTTCATGATTTTATTTCATTCTGAGCATCCAGAAGACTCCTGTTGCTTCTTCTGAATACTTGAAACGTCAAAAATATTCGTCATTCTTCATCGTAGAGTTGACGTCATGTTCACAAACAATGAATCAATAGATTCATTATATTTCACTACTTTTTATTATTGTCATTTTACGTCCTGCCAGACACATACAAGAAAACAACGATTCATTTTTTTTCTTACGACCTATCATATCATATAAGGTACTCAATTTTAGTCTTTATCTAATTCATCATATGCAAAAGTCATCCTTGTAAACAAACTCAACCAAATCCATTTCATAGAAATAAAATTTTCGCATCAGAGAAAACATCAGACAGACCAGGAAGGTAGTTTTGTAGCTCATTCGGGACTTTATCAGGTGCAAAGAGAAGATTGAAAGGCGTACCGATACCCTATATGGAATGTAATTTGAACAGACAAGCATTATCAACTATCAATCATGTAGACATTATTTCTAAAAATGCATTCAAGTCCAGCGGAGTATGGAACATTTAACACTATTGTTTCTAAAGATGTATTACAATTCCGTCAATTATCAATCATGTAAACTTTATGCCGGCAGTGGATTGCATTACATTACTAGGGCGCAAAATAATGAATTCCAATCCATTATTTTTTTTACTGTAAAAAATAGTGGATTATTTGTTAATTAAATATCGTTTAAATCGAATGGCAGAACATGCAAGATTCGGACGAACTTTATTTTTCAAAGTCACTTTTTCCGAACACATAAAATGTCAACATTGCCCATGAAACTCAATGATAACAGCTGAATTCAATATTTATTCATTCTTTTTCTGAAAAATAAACTGTTGCAGAATACCTCTTGAGACGGATCTCAGGTTGTATCTCAATCACTAGTTTTCATATAATCATGTTTATTGAGCTAGTCCATTTATCGAATTGTTGTTATGATCCGTGTTAACATACAAGATCATATATATTATCTGTCTTGACAGTGCTGTTTTTCTCTTTTCTTTGTTCTCGTTCTCTCTTCTCTTTATTGTTTTTTACTTATATGAGTGGCACGTCTTTCGATTTGTTTTTTCTGTTAGTATATATACTTTTTGTATGCATATCTTGAACATGTAATAAAAAAGAATTCTTTGACAACTAGAACTAAATATATTCCTTAACAGTTGTTCCTATATCCCCGATGAACACAAATGTATATACGATTCACACAAAAAAATACAGATAGAATAGCATAACATCGAGATGAACACTAAAAAGAAGTCATATTGACAGAAGAAAAAGCAAGGGAGGAAAAGCTAATTATTGATTAGATATGATTATCAGTGATTAGTGTTGATTAGGAATGATTAGGTAATCACTCCTAATCACTGATAATCATTTCTAATCAATAATCAGCTGTTTTCCCCTTGAGAAAAAGCGTCAAGTCAAATGAACTGATCTCTAAACGTTGCAAGAATGAAGAGGGAGCTGTTCCACGAGTATCAAGAAAATACAGAGAATAATTTTTTCATACATATCTGCTAGTATTATATTTTCATCTAATATACTTATCAAAAGATAGATTATCTTCAGATGAAAACTGTCTATAATACCTGTTGGTTGATGGTACATCTACTAACACTTTTCGAAATCAGAAAACACTACATTGAATTTTAGCTAGGCTCTATAAATCTTGATCCTCTATAAAAAAAAATAAGAGTAAAAAGTGTTGGAAAAATAAATCGATTCTGGAGACAATATGATTTTTATACTATCATTACATATTTGTAAACAACTTCAAGAAGAAACGATTTTGGGTTGTTTCCATTGCTCTGCATGCATATAACTATTCGACTCAATCAACATCATAATTTCAGACCTAAAAGTTAAATTGAATTATTAAACAAGTCAATAATTCAATTAAAGATATTCAATTATTCTGAGATTTTGAATAGGAAAATATATTAGGTTCAATTGTTCGAATAACTGAATAAAATTAATGACGAAATTTTCATATATTCATGTATTGAATTGTTGTAGTTACAGTATCTCATTAATCTGAATAGCTGAATACATTCAATAAAAGTATGGAACAGTTGAAAATTTTTCCTTCGATTGAATTCAAGGCGCTGAAAAGTATTCAATGGCATGTGTAGTGAAGTGGAAGGTTTATCTGCTTAGAGTGTAAGCTGCATGTTAACTTGAAAGCAAAAATTATTTTTTACAATTCTGTTTTACCAGCATGTAGACAATCAAGACTTACTTAGCATTTCAAAAAATTGTGGTAGATATTTAGTCAAGACAGCGGTTACTATTGACCGCTAAATTATGATCCTTAACATCGATATCGACTAGGCAAAGAAATCATGTACAACATTTTAAATAGCTCAATATTTTCAGCTCTCGCTGGTCTATTCTTGAGTGTGTAGCGTAAAAATATAGTTTTGTCTTTTGAAAGTGTAGTTCTAATAGAAATTTATGAGATAGTTAATCAGTATTTTCTTGATTAGTAGATAAGTACTGAAGATATTCAAGGAAATCTTTTCTATTTTCATTTTTACTAAAATACGTGTATTTCTTGAGATTTCTATGTAATTTAATATATTTATGAAAATGAAGAAATTCATATGCACTAGTGTCTTTTATTAAAGATGTTATAGGTTAATAATACTATTATTATTATTTTTATTATACTAAATATCTCATGATGTTAACATCTATGATATCAATATATATCGTTGAAGTTGATGCTTTATTGGTGTTAATGTTTTCATGCTGTTCTATATATAGACATATTTATTTGAGTTTGTCCTGTTTTAGTTTCGTTTGGCACTGTATCAACAGTCTAAAGTTGAAAATAGTTGTTAAAAGACCGAAAACTGCCTATATTAAAAGTAGTCCACACGAATTTTATATTTTCATAAGTATATTACATTCATTCTTTGAATACTATTGATTTTGAAAATCATTTCTCCATAATGATTAAGTGCAGATAGAAACTATTGAGGCACGAAATTCATTAAAAAGAAGCCCTCTGAGCCTTGAACAGTGCCTTGATAAATTATATAGTCATTAATTTAACTTTCGTTTAAGTACTGGAAACTGTAACGAATCTTGTTATTCTAGTTGTGAGAGCAGTATTTCCAATTATCTCTCTTCTCTTATCTATTTCTCAAAACGTCAATATCCATTTTATACTTCTGTTAGAAAAAACTCTGAAGACATTTGAATTTTTATATTTTCTGTCGAACTTCGATTTCTTCATCGACTTATTTTTCCTACGCTAGATTAAAATTGTCATTATTTCTAAAGAATGTTTTTGTCATAAGAGACTTCTTTTCTCTCTGGATTCTACAATTGACTATGGAGAGAAATGAAAAAACACCGATGTCTCTTGTGATTTACAAACCATAGCACTATAAGAACAATCATAACTTCTATGATTGTATTACTGGCAACATGACTGATTTAATAAGAGAAATTAGTGTGAAATCGACTAAAATAGGACTTCCTGTCATCGTTTTTGTAAGTATGATAGGTAATATATTAAACATCACTGTACTTAGTCGACATAAAATACGAAAACATGCATGCTCGCTTTATTTCATTGCACTTTCAATGAATAATATAATATATTCGTGCACAATTCTCATTATTAGTGTGCTAGAGAATGGATATCAAATAAAACTAACTCATCGATCGTTAACTGCATGTAAACTCGCTACTTATTTTGGTACTCTTTTATCAGCATTATCACCATCTTTCATTGTTCTCGCATCAATCGATAGATGGCCCACGGAAAAATAATTTTCCAAAAACCGCGGTTTCCACGAAGACGCCTGCGGTATCCATTAGAT
>OENT01002067.1:4775-29030 GCA_900239685.1 Rotaria macrura | reverse complement strand
CTGCTGAAAAATTTAACCTCTACCACTCCCAAAAACGATCGAGAGCGTTGATGGTAGAAGGAGTCATCTTTAAAAGACGTCCAAATAGAACAACCAATTTTAATAGTCAACATCCAGTTCTCTCCTCTCTGTTCAATTATTTTGTTCGTCTTCACGAACAATAATTAATACACAAGAAAATTATTATCAAATAGAGCAACCTGACCCTAGTCAAAATGTTTGACATTTCTGGACAAGATCCTTGCCAGATCTGGTCAGGATCCTGCAAGGATTCACAGTTTTTTCCTGAGGAAACGGCATTATCCTGGAAAAAGCATGTAGTCACTAAGTGCCCCGGATCCTGCTAGGATTTCAATACTGCAAAATTGAAGAGAAAAATATTTATGATAATATCTTTCAAGATTTTACTAGGTTTTCTCGAAGATACTATCAGATATCTTGCCAGAGTCTAGGTACGATTGAGCTAGGCTTCCTTCAGGATATCACACATTTCTTGGCAATATCTTTCTATGATTAAGCTAAGCTTTCTTCAGCTGATATCATTAATTTCTTGGCAGGATCATGGCAGGATTTTCAAAATAGAACAGAAAATGAATGTACACATAGAGTATCGATCTCTTAGACCTACAGTTTACATACCGATCAGCTTACCGAGCTGGATGTGCCATGCCATTCTATATTATTTCTAAGTGCAATACCTTTTATTTCTGACTTTAGTGGAAATTTCTATTTGAATTTTATCTGAATACAAATTATTTGAAAAAATTCTGAAAATGAATCATTCGCATATTAATTTTAATCGGTGAAATTGTAGTATCTTTTTATTTCGATTCGATTTTATATTTTGAATTATTTTTCGCACATTATCAAAATTTTGAGCAGTTTTTGTCGAAAGATTTCCTGCTGACTAAAACTATCTATTTTATGAAAACAATTTCACAATGACTAAATTCAAATTAATACCTGATTTGATGATTTTCAGTTTTCGTTTCTTGATAAGATTAACGTAGAACTCATTGCTGTAGTTGGAGTCGCAAAAGGACGTTTTTACAAACGGCGAACAGATTTAGAAAATATTTTTTCCCAGATTTTTATGACTCCTTATATTTGTTTATGAAAAGAACGAAATCAAGATCAACATAAAAATACTATTAGATTATTGAATTCTTAGAACTTTCTCGAAGTCCGAATAAAAACGCAATATGATCTTGAAAAAGACTTCTTTTTATTATCATTGAAAGTTTGCTCAACATTGGTACTGAAATGTCGTTGTTCTCTACAGGCTTTTAAATCTTGATCAGATCGTGACTCGAATTTAGCGCAAAACGTGAAAGAACCGCTTCACTCATTCCTGCTAGGTACCTGACAGGACCCTGAAAAGTTAAATTTTGAATAGTCTCTAAATACAAACCTAAAAAGATCTTAACAAGATCTTTGTATTTTCTCATCAAGATCCTGTTTATACTTGTACTTCTTTTAAACATTCAAAATATCTTTTCGTGAGTAGTTCCGTTCAGGATCTTAATTGAAGCTGAGCAGGACTGTTCAGTTGAAGATTCTCACTAATCTTATTTTATTCCGAATAGGATCCGTCTCTGGCATAACATAATTCTTGACGGGATCCTCGTATCAGGATCCAGAACCAATCCTGACTCAAACTTGATGAATCTTGGTGAAATCATCTTTTAGGAGTTTTGTCAGGTTCCTGAATAGGATCCGAAGTGAATCCTGGTCAGATCCTAGAATATCTATACAGAAAAATTTTGAGCAAGAACTAGAACGAATCCTGGATAGAATCCAGAATCAAACGTGACAGGATCCTTGAGATTTATGATTCTGAAAGGTCCTTCAACGTTGTCTCAAAAATTGGACGTGGTTGAAGAGACTCAGCAGTATCTGGTTAGAATGTTTCCTAAATCCTTATATTTTCTTATCAAGATCCTGATTAGTTTTGAGATTGTCTTGCAAGGTTCGAAATCGCATATTCTTGAAAAGATATGAGCAAGATCCTGGTTGAAGCTTTGCAGGATTCGTTAACTTCGTGTTCCGGCTGGTCTTGTTATGTTCTTGCCAAGATCCTCGTCTGGTATGGCTATCATTCCAGGCAGGGTCTTCATACGAAGATTTGACCCAGATCTTGACAGGAACCTAATAAAATTTTGCTAGAATCCTTTCTCATAATCTTGAGAGGATCCTTGATATGACCTAGAGTAAATCCTGGTGGGATCCTATATTCTCAAGTCCGAAAAATATCCGCGCAGGAACTTGAAGAAATCTTGGACAGGATCCCACAAGAATTCACTCAAGGTCGTGTAAAGGATCCTGTTCAAGATTTTTTCAAGTTCCTGTCCAAATATTATTCTAAGATAAGAATTCACAATCCTGCCAGAATTAATTCAACATCGTAAACAGGATCCAAAACTCTTATCTTAAAGTATTATCTGAGCAGAAGTTTGAAGAAATCCTGAACAGAATTCTGTTTCACCGTGAAATATCCTGAGTAGAGGAATTCTTAAGATTTGAAACAGGATCCTGTTCAAGATTCTCCCAAGTTTCTGTCCTGATAATATTCTAAGGTAGGAATTCAGGATCCTGTTTACGATATTCAGCGTATCCTGGGAGGATCCTGAATTCTTATCTTAGAGTATTATTTGCTCAGGAACTCGTAGAAATGCTGTACAGAATCCTGTATACAGTCGTAGGTAAATCCTAGTAGGATCCTGAATTCTTATCTTTGAACAATATCTGGACAGGACCTTGAAGGTATCTTGAACAGGATCCTGTACATGATCTTGAGCAAATCCTGATCGCATCCTGTTCAGAATTTCTTCGACCTTATGCACTGAAAATATTCGAAGATAAAAATTCAGGATCTAACAGGATTTACTCAGGATCGTAAACACGATCCTGAATTCTTATCTTAAAGTATTATCTGCGCAGGAACTTGAAGAAATCCTGAACAGGATCCTGTTTCAACGTGACATATTCTGAATACCGGAATGGATAGGATTTGAAACAGGATCCTGAATGAAATTTGACAAGATCCTTGAGATTCAGATCGTGACAGATTCCTCCAGGATTTCCCAAGGAATCACAAGGATTGAGACTAGGGTCGAGCTTTAGAGAATATTCATTTGAAAGTAAAGTTAATAAAGAACTTCAATTGCGGTAAAATGCGTCGCAATTAGTATTTCAGCACAAAAATGTATCTATCTTCATCATTTATTCGACTTCTTATTGTTAAAAGTCACCATGCTTATCTTCTCAATAATATTACTAATACTTGATCCGTTGAATTTTTCTCACTTGTAAAATGTTTGACGAAGTTTATAGTACATGATATTCACAGAAATATTTCATCGTTATTTGTATTCATCGAATCTATCAAATAAAAACTAACTTAGATAATCAAACATTACCATCGATTAGGCAGAAGAAAGATAAGATGAATGTTATATGAGAAAGTGATTTAATGAATGTACGTTTCTTTATGCTACTATGTACAATTAAATTTTCAAATGTTCGAATAATAGTGCATTTAGTCAATGTTTTCTACTTGAATTTTCAGTCTTGCTTGATGCCTTCGCCTATAAATGCATTGTTGCTCTTTTTTGCCCGCTTTAAGTCATTTTGAGAATCTTCTCCGTAGTTCCATCCTTTGCATTTACATAAAAGAATACTTCTAAGGAACAATAAACCATACTTTGTTGATATGCAATGAATAAACGACAGATTTCATCGAGACTTGATCAAAGGATAGTTCATGAGAGTCTGTCGGTGAAATGAAAATTAAAAAAAAGAGCCTAAATCAAGAGAAGAGCAATGTGTGAATTTGACTGATGTAGAACACTACACATAAATCTAATGAAACGGAGACAAAATTTTCTATAAAACAAAAATAGCAAGATAGTTAATCCTATTCTATGTTCGCTGAGCTCAAGTAGTATGGAACTTTGATTGGCACAAGTGATTATCATTCTTTATTAAGTACAACAGAAACTATGAGTAGTTAACTGGATTGGGGAAGGAAAAATTTTCATTTATTTACGGGTATTTAATTTTCTCAAGCGAGACTCATTCCATGCTCAAACAATAATGTTCCGTAGTACAATATGAATTTTGGATTGTACAGAAGATGCTCATGAAAGTTTTTATTTCAAAACCAAATTTTGGATTTGTTACTCTGATTGAAATATTGAATGTCACCCCTAGTGGCAATGAACTACTAAAGATGATAATTGAAAATGAAAATGAGCAAGAAAACCAAAAAATGGTTTATAAAAACCATTAATGTTATCTAGAAGAAAAGGTAAATACAAATTAAATCATAGTCTGTATTAGGTTCGTTTCTTTTTATTTCGATGCAATATCTAATGGCATTTCGAAATGACACGTGATAGAACAGTCATGAACACATGTAAAGCTGAAAAGATATCAACCGGTTTGTGCTGTTTCATAATGCAGAAATACGACATGAGTGAGGAGATAGATAATAGCAACGAAAAGCAAAAAGATAACAGGATTATTGATTATAAGCATAACTCAAGAAGTAGTTGAACAGAAAACGAGAGACACCTACAAAAAAAAGAAAGAAAGAATAAAGAGGGAAGGGAAGATGAGAATATCCAATTTTCCATGAAGAGAAACGTATTAAATATGTCCCTTGTGTTTTTCTTATTTCAATATTTCGTTAATAAATTGTTGAAAGACTATTCCAACATCCAATTTATGGAACTATATAATTAAATTAAATCTTAATTAAAATACATGAACACGTACCTTTCTAACTGATATGTCGAGTCTAAATAAACAATGAATAGCACTATGAGACCCGTTAGATTTCTGTAAGAAGGGACTTGTAGAGGAGATGATTCTTGTCACAGAATAATATAGTGATCAAACAACAATCTAGATCAAGATTCATGTTTCATTCGATGATTTCGTTGAGAGATATCTATCAAAGCGAAACGAAGTTTCTACACAAAATTGATCAACGATTTTCAAGTAAGTAAAATTTTGATTTCGCCGTCATTCACTCAAAGTAGTCAGCTAAAGCTTTCCAGGGAAAGCATCCGATAGTAGGAAAAGTCATCGAAATTCAAGATGGCAATTTTTCGACAAACGATGGTTGAATGTGTTTGCTGATCTATGAGAATCATCATCGAACTCTATAAAAAAAAAACTAGAAGAACTTTCTCCTGATTTCTATTTTCTGGAAAAAGTATGAGTCGTAAAATGTCCTACACTACTTTTCTTTACGATAGCATGAAAAGTGTTTGAGTTATTTCCTATTTCTGTCTCTATTTCATTTTTATCTCTAGAGAAGAAGTGCAAAACTAAGTATCGCACAACTTGAAAGTGTAAAGTATTATCATAATTCTTCTGTGAGTAATCATGCTGTTAGTTTCTACTAGTCACATGAGAAGAGAAAAACATTTAGTAGTTAATTGATTTCACGAGATTCACCATGGCTACTGAAATTTAAATGTAATGCATAAATGCAGCAAGTGACCTGCTTTCTGATGCTACAGAAAGTTATTGGGTTCTACTTATGAATCAACAGTTTTAGTCTATAAGTAAAATTAGTAATCGATGGAAGTATCTAATAGATATTGAGCTATCTACTTGTGGTACTAGGAATAGTTGACAATCTTCATACGCTATAAAAGTTATCTAGTACAGAAGAAACTATTGTTATTCAGCGGTCTAGCTATGTGCTAACACTGTCATTCATGGAGTCTTATTTTTTAAATCAACGATTTATTTCTAATTTTTTATCAATATGAAACAAAAACTACGACAATATCTAAGTAGATAAATGATTCTACTAATTTGTCGAATCGATGAGTTAGAACTGGCCGTCTTCGTGTGTAAAATGACTTTTCAATGATAACAATCATCACTTGCTCTAACCGACCAGGTATGATCGATTTTTCGCTCTCTACGCGGAATATTAGAAAAAGAAGCGTAACCATTCTCTCCAATCGTTGTTAGAAACTGTTTACAACTGTTAGATGATCCAACAAACTTAATTAATTTTAATTTTTGATTCTCTGTGTAAAGCATGGCATCGTATAGAATAGTAGTCAGGTTGAAAATCTTTAAATAGCTTCAGTTCGAGTTGATGATTGATATGTGATTTGGATTTTATCATCTTGTTTTAGTCAAGCGTACAATTGCAAATCTTTTGTCTTGTCTTGGATGTTCTTAATGAATGGTTTCATTTTTATAAAGTAAATAGAATATTCTTTTCAAGCTTGTTTTGCACAGATTAATGCTTATGAATAGTAATTATGAAATAGTCGAGGGCATTTAATTGAAGATAATAATTAATATTTTCGATATTAAGAAATATTTGATGATCAGAAGAAAAGAGAAAGATGATTATATGCCCTTGCAGTTCCTTTGTAAAAATAGAAAAACAAAAAAATAAGCATTGATTAGTACACGTATTCTTCCGTAGCTCGAATCATTTCGTAATTGGTTAAAATCAATCAACTTCTATATCGAATAACGTTAGTAAAAAAAATAATATAGATAGATTGCATAGGGATTCATCAATTTTATCTTTTAAAGAAAATCTACAGGTTTATCATTCAATGAGATATTACGATAAAAGTGCAGATGGTTTTCAAGGACATTGTGCTACTTCATAGGTATCAAGTATTCAAAATCACACGTGACACTAAGGCTTTCTCCAATCATCTATGGACCAATAATTTTAAAAGATTATGAATAATTACAGTGTCATTCTTAAAGATCGAACACTTTTGTGTCTTTAATGTTAACCGATAGTTTTTTTCGCGTTTTCAATACTATTTCTATCTATTCAGTCGCACATTGCATATGACTGATAATCGCAAGAAATATTAAGACAACTGATTAAGATCTTACTGCAAACAGTGTAGAAATTAGAAACAAATTTTAGAAAAGCACAGCGAATGTGAACCATCTTATCGTTGCTCCTAGTAGCATGAACGAGGTGGGAAAGTTTAGTGTCTCTCGATTTATCTGAATCTCTGCGGTTAGAGAAAATAAAAATTTAATGACTATGAGAAAATGCTTTGCACTTATAAATATGATACATTTATTGAAATCTATATTCAATACAAGATCGATTACGGTAATTCTTTCTTGTTTTATGCGGATGTTCATAATCATTTGCTTCATTTGATATCAACTTGTTTATCTTAGTTATGCAAAACAGAGTGATACATAAACACATTAAGTATCACTATCGAATGCTGTTCTTACTTGGATATATTTTTCACCAGTAGAGGTCATATGAGAGTCTAATCTAACGGAATTAATTTCGTAGTACGCATTACTTAAGTACAATACTTTTTCGTACCCAAACTAACGTCATCGTTCTACAGGTTTATTTTGATGTTTACACATCAACAAAGTATTCGTTTACGTTCTCGAGTATTTTTGTTCGAATCGATAGATAATATGCTTTTATTAAACCTACTCATTTCTCTCCTTTTGTTTTGCTATTTTAATCATGAAGTGAGCTATTATATATGTATATCTAGAGGGTGATATTTTTTTCACTGCATAACAAATTGTGTTCATTGGGAAGCTTCTCTTACTTTTATTTTATCACAATGCTCGCAGCATACAGAAAACGCCATACAATCGATAAAAACAACAGCCCTATAGTTGCCAAAATGGCGTTCCCAGTAATTAGCACCGTAGTATGCGTGATCGTGGCTATGTTTTTGGCTATAAGCACAATCATTTTATCACTTATTCCACTCTACCTACCACAAAAATCTGCTACACCGGTCATTGGTAAATAGTCCATTTTCCGTTGCCCCACTGTTACGATTATCTTATCATATATCGTTGTAGCCACTCATCAAAGTAAACCAGTGACAGTGACTTTTAATACTGGAATTGTTGTTCCAAATAGACGAAAACGTGATGACGGATATGGTGCAATCACAAGTTGTATTGGATGTGAATTCGGAAAAGACTCATCGGGTCCGATCATGGCACAGGTAGGTGCTCAATCACAGTTCTTATGTTCACTAGGAATGATATTGGAAGAAGAAATTTAAGAGTAAAATTTATCTGAGTGTCGATCCAACCGCTTCCTTTATCTTAGAGTTATGTGTCCTGTGTCTCCATTCTGAATACCTACCATAAACATCGAATATCTTTCGAACACAAAAAAGAATAGAAGTCATTAAGTTTTTAAGAAACTAGTACTAGTCATTATTCTTTAAGTTCATACATGGTTCGGAATTTCAGTCATTCTTCACTTAGCTACCATCCAGGTCGAAAAATCTGACACAAGATCTTATGAAATACATACAAGATCTTGGAATATGGGCGAAATCTTTCAAGAATCTGACAAAAAATCGTCGTCTCTGAGATCTTGCATCAGATCGCACAGTAAGATTCTTGAAAGATCTTATTAATTTGCAAGATTTTTCAAGAATCTGATTGTGCGATCTGATACAAGATCTCAGAGACTACGATTTTCGTACGATTTTTTGTCGGATCTTACACGATCATATAAGATCAGATGCAGAATCTTATCAGATCTTAACATCTGATTGTTTGCCCTGGGGCCCAGGTCAAAAAATCTGACATTAGATCTTATGTTGTACATGCAAGATCTTGCATATGAACGAAATCTTTCAAGAATCTNTCGTCGTCTCTGACATCTTACATCAGATCATACTAGATTTTCCTCGAAAGATCTTACATTCACTTTATTTGTATTAAAAACTTTAGTTATATTTTGAGAGGAAAACTAATTTTATTGAAATACTATACTGTGGTATATCACACATAACAGAATCTTTCAAGAATCTTCTAATGCGATCGTACGTAAGAAGTCAGAGACGACGATTTTGAGTACGTTTTTTCATCGGATCTTATAAGGTCAGATATGATCAGACATAAGATCCTTGTAAGAACTTGTCATCGGATTGTTCGACCTGGGTACATTATTTTCATAATTCATATATGTAAATATCAGATTCTGGTATCTTTTATCATAATAAAACTACGATGAAAAATGACGTTGGGTTATGCCTACACTTGAAATGTCACTGGGACACTATTTCTATCATAATTTCAATCTGTTTTCTAGCTAAGTTCTACACCTTTTCAACATATATATTTCTTATTGTCAGCAGACATTCATATATGAAAATCAAAAGAAAATAGAAACACACAAAGTATATAAGGTGACTGAAATATTGTAGTAGTTGATGCGATGGCTACAATAAATTGCATTAAAATGACCTGTCAACGATAATTTTTGGAGAATTAGTTCAGTCATCATTAATATTTCACTGATTCTTCTGACAGGACCGAGATCGCGAGTCTCGTGAGAAGTCTTATAACAGTGGTTTTCTATGGATTTGGTATACAAATTGTACCATATACGTTGAAAGAACATTTTGACCGATGTACTTTTTAGAAATATGTTAGCTTTGCCAACACACGTCCTGCATAGAATTTTATTGAATGACACAATGAGTACATTGTCGACAATAAAATTAAAACGAAACCGAAAACTACTCTGTGTACACCTTGACTAATCTGTGAAACTCTGGTAGCACAGTTTTCATGTATTTACGATAAACGGCATCTCGCGTGAATATTTTTTAATTAAGATCATTATGTTTTAGTCTAAACTTTGAAAACTAAAGGAGAGATACTAAAAGAAAAGAACTAGTTTAACGAATTTACAAGTCTTTTATCGATCGAATTCATTAGCAGCGATGAACAATTTTCCAGTGCCATCGAAGCTTCACGAAGAATATAATCGATCTTCATCAGTTGCAATTCCATCAGCATTACATGCTATGTGTGTTCAAAGAAGATTTATTTGATTCAATCGATGTACAGCTTACAAATAAGTCGAGTTAAAACAGGCCATACTTTTTCAATGTCCATATTTTCTTTTTGAAGATTGGTTGAAAAATCAATTATTTAAGGTCACAACGAAGCATATCTCATCTTGTTTTGCATCAGGCATCATATATATGCACACATGAAACCATTTTATCCAAATGTACAAAAATTGTGCTACTAATTATTTCGAGGATATCTATTCGTCTCCTATTGGTATTCGTGAATCATATTTTTTTGAAAAATCAAGTAATATACATGTTAATTCAGTGAGAACTACCTTGAGACCTAAGTGTAGTGAATCACATGACTAATCTCCGAGTAGCAGTTCAATTGTCTACACATCATGCCATCGTTTTTCAGTCTACTTCAATCTTTATCGTATACCTAGTGTCGAAATTTCATGCTTGATCACGCCAACGGCATGAAAACGATAGAATGTAAAATCGACATTTCAATATAGATTTTCTATGCTGATTTTTGGCTTTTACTTGTTCACAGAACAACTATGCAAGATCTATTCAGTGTCAAATTCCACTAGTAGTAGATTTCACGTGAATTTTCATGAAAGTATCCGTCTAAATTTATTTTATGAACAACGAAGAGTTGCTTACTGAAGAAACCAAGCCTTTATAGATATTGTTTAATTCATTGGGTGCTATCGCTCAGAACTTCATCGTCCGCATGCTAAATTTACTGAGATGATTCTATGAAAATTAAAGCACATTCTGCTAATACCGAGGTAGACAAAAAAAGCTTTAAAATCGTGTTCAACTCGTTTAAATCTCGTAACAGTGCCCGTTTAATGATAATATTTCGTTTAAAATGTGCTGTCTCATATTGGAGCCGTTAAAATGTGTACCTTCCTTGAAACTAACACATTTTTCTGTCGATCGTGTTATTGATGTTACAGTTTACAAAACTTCTCCAAGACTATTTAGATTTAAACGTAATAAAGAAGTTTGAAATACTTGTCTAACATGATGCTGCTATACTGTGTCGAATATCAGCTCGTTCTAAATTTCTTCTTTGAAAAAAATCTAACCTTGTATATATTTAGTTCGAACCATTATTATTGTCCACATAGAATTAGGCTATCTCTATCATTTATTGAATTTTTCGTATATCTATTCACTAAAACGTATTATAGAAATTCATACGTCTTATAATGTATCTAATCAATTAGAACTTCTTGAATTTCTTTTAGACATAATTTAAAAGTAACACAGATGAGTTTTCTTGCTTATTGCGTTCATTTTTTGTCTCACTGTCATATTTCTCGCATCTCTGTTTTCTTCTATAATTAGACCAGGATGCCATGAAAACTTCTACTTCTTTCATTCTTATGTGTTCCACATCAATCATATTTTTATCATTAGTCCAATAAAGTTTTGTTAAATTAAAACAAAGATATATTAGTTTTTAATAAAAGTATGTGCTTTTATGATTATATTTTAAATGATTCTCTTGAACAGTCTTACCTGTTTAGTGACATATATTCTCTCACTTATTGACAAACGCTACTCACAGAGAAAATTTTATTCATAGATTTTTCTTCAAAGAGATACTCTGTTTCATTTGAAACGAACCAACTTATCATTACAAAAAAACAGGAAATTTTCATCAATTGACTAGATCGAAGTTCTGAATTTACAAGTACAGCAACGTAGACGTTTTAATATCAATATCGAACAGCAAAATAAGATTAAAATATAAGGATAACAGTGCAGGGGTATAAAGCTAAGTATGAAGTTATGAGAGGGTATAAGGCACCATATATACACCATGATTCATTCTCAAATGCTTCAACGTAGAGTTGTGTAGGAATAATAAGTATATAGGACTTTGTGAGTAACGACATAGAGTTGTACGGCTATATAAATAATACTATAGAAGCGAGAATTTGTGTATATGAATTCGGATCCAAATATAGTACAGATATAAATCCATAGAAATAAGAACATTGATATAGGTAACACTTTAAGTGTAAGAGCACAGAGCTAAGAATACAGAGGTAAGGGTAACCTCAATTGTTTGTAGGTAACTCTCAAGTACGGATTTTTTTCATTCAGTTTATTTTCACTTTTTATTTTCTGAATTTTTTAAAAGTAGAAAGTCTTTATTGCATGATAATTTGGACTTTAGTCCTTTGGATTCAAAATCAATGTAATTATGTGTGTTTATATTTGACATATATGGTTTGGAATGGGTTTCTATCGCTTGAGGTCACGTTTAAATGTATGTAAATCGAGTTTTTATCACATAGGGCACCGTATTTTAACTGCAGCACTTGTTGAATAACGTCAAGTTCATTGATCAAGTTTGCACGACTTTCTTTTTTATTTTAGCTTGTCAGACTTTTAATACTAGGTGGCAATAACATTGAATCTTTAGAAGACGGAACTATCACAATTGCAGTACAAGTTATTGGAAGGAAAAGACGTTCGTAAGTTTTGTAGTTATTTTATATAAGAACACCTTCACGAATGTGATATTTTGCAGCATTCCGAAAAAACGCTCTATTAAGGTGATCGTCTTAGTCATAGTGTTTTTAATTAAATATCCCCCTAGTTGTGATGATAAATGTCAAAAAAAACAAAGTGCGGGCATTGAATTAACTTTTATGGCAATATCTCCCAATGTAATATCTATCAGTAATGTTAATTTAATCGGTACGAATGGGGAGTCCCGTGGTACCATAGCGGTCATTGCAATCGTCGGCTTTCTGGATATGACACCAATAAGTGAGGTTACTTCAATTTTTATATTAACTGCATTGTCCAACTTTCTTTCTTTTAGCAATCGGAGACAGCAAAAATTCTGATACGGCTAAGTTAATTACGATTCCACCTGCTAAAGCTATATCTCAATTATCAACAGTAGTTCCAAAAAAATTAACTACAGCAACAGCACCTACTGCTATCCCGACGATGACAACAACAACGAAAATTTTTTCTACTACGACGACGACAACAACGACAACTACTGCTACTCCGACAACAACAAGAACGACGACGACGACGACAACTACTACTACTACTACTCCGACAACAACAACAACAACAACAACGACGACGACGTCAACAACAACTACTACTACTCCGACAACAACAACAACAACAACGACGACGACAACAACAACAACAACGACGATGACGACGACAACAACAACAACAACAACGACGACGATGACAACAACTACTACATCGATAAGTACGACTACTGGTAAGCATGCACGAGAAGCTAGAAGATTAAGCTGCATTCTAGGAAATAAACATTTTCAAAGTAATTCATTCAGTTGAAAACCGCGTTAAATCATTTCGCCGGTTTTCGTAGCAAAATGCCTCCAACAAAATTTATCCAACTAATGATTGTCGATCGAAATTTTCTTTTTCTGTGCATTGGACTCTGGAAGAGTAAGAAATTCGTAAAATGCTTCGTTCCGATAAGTTTTACTCATCAGCTTCTGATCATTTTATCAAACCTGTGACTTATTACACTGCTCAGGAAAGATAAAAGAACATATTTAAGTAGCCTTTCAAGAGAGGTAGTTTTGAAATAAATATGCAGCTATTGAAATCTTCTTCAGCTATGTAAAACGTGTCGTGCTAGTTTCTGGGCTTCATAGCCATTAATAATTTCCACGACTACTTCTCTCTTATGTAGCTATGTCATTTTCTCTAGCGTTATTTAATTAATTTCTATACCGCAGCAAAGTTTCTGCAACTATGAAGAATACGGATGACCGTTTCGCTTTATTTTTCTTTACACTAAAGGATTGAGATATAAAGACGACTGAATATTTTATCTTAGGAAAATAAAGAAAAACTAAATGAATAAAGGGTTATTTTTTAGACTGGAAATGATGTTAAAGTTAGAAGTGTATTATGGAACTCTCGTAGAAGAGCATTTTCGTCATTGAACGGATCTGTTTTGACTGAAACAAGGTCCGAAAGAAGCGAAACCATAGCTGGTGTTTTTCCACTAGTATTCAGTGGACTTAAGTTAAAAAAACGAGACTGAATTAAAACTAGTATCATATTCTGAATTAGCATTAAAACCGGAGCAAACTTATGATTATTTCAAATGGTTTTTCGATATTTTAAGTTTTTTTGGAAAATTTCTCCTGTTTTTCCTCAAGTATAGGAGTGTCAGCATTCTCTTTCTTAAACGCTCCGTTCTCAAGAAACGGAGACGTATCTCAAACTACCTTCTTAAGCATTATTACAATACGGTGACATTGCTGTATAATGTTTCTGATGTTTTTATGCGATTGTGTAATACGTTCTTCGTTCCCAGGAACCAGAGCACAAACCCATTTCCCATTCCTGGGAATGGAACGCAAAAGTGACACCCATACTCACGAGTCTTGGAAAGAAAATCAAACTAACGAAAAATTCATTTTGACAGGAATCATCATGCCATAAGCCTGTAAATGATACAAGAACAGAAGCAAGGGTATGCTTAACCGATTATCACTACACTTTTGTTAGTTTCATTTTCTTCCTATGAGTCCTGAGGAAAAACAGGAGAAATTTTCCAAAAAAACTTAAAATATCGAAAAACCATTTGAAATAATCATAAGTTTGCTCCGGTTTTAATGCTAATTCAGAATATGATACTAGTTTTAATTCAGTCTCGTTTTTTTAACTTAAGTCCACTGAATACTAGTGGAAAAACACCAGCTATGGTTTCGCTTCTTTCGGACCTTGTTTCAGTCAAAACAGATCCGTTCAATGACGAAAATGCTCTTCTACGAGAGTTCCATAATACACTTCTAACTTTAACATCATTTCCAGTCTAAAAAATAACCCTTTATTCATTTAGTTTTTCTTTATTTTCCTAAGATAAAATAGTCAGTCGTCTTTTTTGAGCGAAGTAACACCAAATGATCATCCCCAATTGAAGAAGCCTGCATAGTTATTTAGAGTATATGACTAAAATGTTTTTAATCTTGGGGGATTAAACATATGACACCCATGTACTAAACCCAAAAATATTAAAAATGATTCCATCTCATATGCGTCATTCATAGAACATTATCATAATCAAACCTCAAATGCAAATCTAGTGTCAATAGAAATATTTCCATCCTACTCAACATTGTCAAATACACAAGAACACGAAGCTAGAGCTTCTAAAAATCTTACCGAAAAACCAAACATTTACTAGACCTATTTCAAATAAAAAGGCAGCATAGGTTAGTCGAAGTCTTTCACATTTTCAATTTCCAGTCCAAGAAAACGTTAATTGTCATGCAGATATTTCTTTCATGAATTATCCTACTTCCCCTTACCAACTTCTGATTCATTCAGAGCTACCTAGTTGTACACGTATTTACACGCGTAGAAAAGTAGTATTCAATTATACCCCGTTAATTCAAGTGAAAGAAACGAGCATCTACCTTCATTCAACAGTTTACCAATGCCTATTCAATAGCTACAGAAACAATATGGCTAGCAACAGTTTAACATAGCTATAGAAGAATTGAAACAAATATTGACTCTTTGAGAAGTGATAGAGAAGATTGAAAAGTTATTGTGATTTATCAGCAGGTAAACCTTTGAAAATCGTTTGTCTGAGAAAAAATTAAGTCTTTCGACCGTGGCCTACACTATAATTCAATATCAACACTATGAACTTTTATTTTGTCCTAGAAGAGTGCGTCGACACGCCTGGTTATATTGAAGCATCGACTCATCACACATGCCTGACTTTTGAGGATTATGGCTTCTGTAATGGCACCAGTGCTGACTTCAATTATGTAGCCGATCCAGCAGCAGCAGAGCAGAACTGTTGTGCATGTGGTAAATGACTATAAACAAATGAAATGAAATTTTCTTTGCTCTTTATTGTCTTTTTTTAGGTAAAGGTACAGCAAAAGCAACTGGATAGTAAACACGAACTCAATATTAAACTGAAGTCTCGATTATGCTTTATTATAAGTACTTTTTTTTTAAAATAGAATCATTCAGGACCGACTTTCATTAAACTGATAGCATGCCACTGTATTTGCATCGAATAACCGCATGCTTATCATAGATGTCCATCGTGGGTGACAATCTGCCGCTACCGCGACGCCATGTATAAAAACAGAACAGCTGCCGCGCCGCTGCCACTGCATTGAAAATTATACAAAATCTACTTTTTCACAAAAAATAGGCAATATATATGATACAGAATTAACAATTCCTGTTTGATGAAATACTAATGTAAAAAGAGATGAGAAATAGCAAAAGTTTTTTCGAAAAACAGCGGATTCATTCTTTTTATATGGTCTAGAGATTTTTAGCGTGACTGAAAATCTGCCGCTGCCGCACCGCGCCGCGACGGCTGAAAAAAATAATCTGCCGATGTAGCCCCGCTACCGTGATGAGATTTTGAGAAATGTGCCGCTACTGCCGTGGCAGTAGAGGCAGCACCGCCATGGGAATCTATGATGCTTACATTCAACTTGATTCAAACATATTCATCAAAGAAAAGCTGTACGATTCCATCTTTATTCTGAGAATAAATTGTCTGATTGATATGAAAGTGTTAGTACGGGATTGCACATCAAATGTGAACATTCATGTTCAGGCACAATGCAACAATATATAGCAAGATGATCAGTATTCAAATAATTTCGATTCGCTTGATTGCAAGGGCAGCGTAGAATTTCAAAACTGAAAATATCATTGCTTTTTTAGACTTGTTTCGAGAAAAGAAGACATATGTCAATAAAAATGGTGAATATGTTTCTATTGTATCTAAATTTAGTTCTATATGAAATGCAACGAATGTTTTGATAGAAATTATAAATGAACACTGATTGTAGATCATAAACTCTGCATTGAAAAATAAATATGAAAAATGTTGTCGTTTGACAAGTATTATTTTATATATTTCATGTTATCTTGTGATAAGTTGATTCATAAGAAGAAAATAAATAAAAGCGCTCAAATAGTTTTTTTTTACAAAAAGGTTTCCCGTAAACGCACATTTGCTTTATTTTTGTGCAGTCGATGAATTCAATGGTTTGGTGAGCAGGCCAATCAAATCATATAGACGCAAAAAAGTAAACACGACCTCTCATATTGTTGGACATGTGCACACAATGTTTAACACAACGTACAAGATCGATCGAACGGGGATAAAACAACGAAAATCATGCCGCGTTGACTTTTCTCCTCTTCGTATTCTTATTCACTAATCATCACACACAAATACAAATAAATTTATGTCTTTGTTCTTTTTGAAGACGACAAACAAAACTCGATTGACGTAAAAGGGATAGAGACGAAAAGAAAATCGATGTGTTGTTTTAAACGGTTTTGAATATTTCTCATAAAAGAAATAATATCCACTCCCATTCGCCTCTTATCTTACTGGTTCTTGAAATGTTTTCTCAATTTATGCCATGCACACAACTTTCAACTCAAGCCTTCGTAAATTCATCCTATAAGAGATAATCGATTGTCTGTTTAATTCAAAAGTTTCGGACACAATTAACTTTAACTTTCATCTACAAACGACCATGTGAAGTGACAGAATTATCATTCGTCTAACCATATTCGATTGCTTTCTCTTTGTTTTTCCTTTTATATTCAGTGATGCTTACTTGAAGATAAAACGTAGTCGACCTGAAAAGACAAGAGTGATTTAAAAATAATAACAGATTGTAGTGTGTTCTTGTTTGTGATATTTTGTGTTCGTTAAAAAATGAACACTTACGAAGTGAAATATACGTTGTTCAATAAATCAACATNTAGAGAAAGTGAACCGTATCGATTATTTTAAATTAGTTGATTTTTTAAATGAGCTATTGAGCTATTTTGTTGTTAACGATGATTAGAAGTACTTCAACGATGTCAGTAGCACAGGATATACATCCTTGTATTGGTATTAGTGAGTCTATCACATTCTTATTCTAAAATATTACTGCACCGACATCTACTTTAAGTATTATATATCGAAACGTATGGCTTCTGCAATATTAAAATAAATCGATAGCAGAATAATAATAATGTTCAGGAAGCAAAGAAATTTTAGTAGAACTTAAATTCTACGGATGATAAGCAATTATTTTAACAATCAAATAAAGCACGAATTAAGTAATGCATTCTATAATAAAAGATAAATCGTCTTTTGTTTCTGGATCGATTATTCTTGAAAAATCTCTGTCGTCTACTTGATAATCTTCACTAATCAATACCTCTTATTATTATAATAGGAATTCGTTGGACGTATGAGTTTATCGCGTCAGGCTAAAATGATACTTTTTGTCTTGTTTTTCTTTTTCCTATGAAGTTTAAATTCAATTGAGATTGACCGGACACACAGGTTGATGTCGACTTTCTCTAAGATCCACAAACGTTTGTTAGCTGAACACATAAACGATTGAATTATTGCTCATTGAGATTTTCGGCAATAGTGTCTTGTGTAGATCGGCTAAGTATGGTCAAAAACTAAAAAGATTCGATTGTGGTATGAGAATATTGGTCATCACACCTAAACAATATTTCATGGTAAAGAGATACACTGTGACACGAAATGCATGCGTCGTAACAAATCGATCGATTTTATTGAATGAAGAACTTTTTAAGAGGACTGCAGATTTGAAGTTCTATAAGATTTGATGATCAATGTAAATGTATTCTAGCTACTATTTCTTTTTCTACGAGTCTTAAGGATTTTTTGTAGCATGGCATTATTTTCTGATTCGTTTATGTACACAACAGAATATTACTTGCTGATGCTGATAGTAGTTATTTCTCACACTGCACAATAGTTAGAACGCGTGATATTTTATTTAAATACTATTACACAATGAAATATGTTGAGGTTTGTCGATTTTCGAGATGTATTTTTATACTATGATTACAATTCGATTGTAGCGCTTTCTGTAAAATCAATGCTAGTCTTCTGATTTCCTCGACAAGTGAAATTGTTGACAGTTGATAAAAATATTCCCTCGTATACCGTTTTCTTAGAAAGAAAGTATTTTTTCGTCTTAATTGTTTTTGTAATAAATTAAAATCAAATGCCGTGCCGGTAATTAGTCAATCTCGTTTTATTTAAATTCCAAAATTCGTTTAAGATATGGTATTAGTAAAAGTTTTATCAATCTTGATATCAAATTATGAAGTCCTAATTAAACTTGTTATTCATTCACGTCTTTATGCTTGCGTTGAAAAGTGCTTGTAGGAAGAGGACACGACTAAAAGAAAAAATAAGCGAAAGAGATACATTTTGATCAGAGCTCCAAGTGGGATGGGATAATACCATCCCATCCCATTGGACGAAAATTATTACTCCAAAATATCCCATGGGACGTGTTGGGACGAAACATACATCGATGGGATGGGATGAAAGATTCGTCCCATGGGATATTCTATGAATTTTTTTATTATGATATTTTTGTAGAAAAGATGCCGGTCGTAGACATTGACGAGAATCAATCTCACTTTTCGTTCTTGTTTTCTATTGAAGGTTGTTCTTCGATCATGCATCCATTCCTGGATCATTCCCAGTGAAAAATTTTCGCTGATTTTAATCGAATTATTCTGCAACAAAATCAAAATTGAAATCGATTGATAATTTTGATTATCATAGATCCCGACTTAACCATTACTTCATATTGTTACCTATTCAGTATGAAATTTTCGGATTAAAATTGATTATTCTGCAGGATGATCAGGATTTAAAATCGATTGATAATTTCGATTTTGTTGCAGAACAATTCGATTAAAATCAGCGAAAATTTTTCACTGGGTCATGACGAGTCCTTTGTGATTAATGTCTTATCAATATCCAGCAATGTTTAGACTTCGAAAAAGGAAATTTAGGAAGTTTCTGAAATTCTAAGCGTTTGAGTTCTGCATTGTTCGGTGCTTCAAATAGTTATCTAATATCAGAAATTTGCAATACCTCTAAAAACTTCGCTTGCACTACTGTGTATTTATTGCGTTGACAGAAACTTTAGAAATTTTGGTATTTTCGTTTTTTGAGAATCGTGATATGGCTTAAAATCTCATAAAGATAATAAGATTTCTTTTCCTCACTCAGCCTTACTATGTAGCCATATAGCTTCATAACAGTTCTTTGACGAAGCATTGCGATTTCAAATATCCTTGAATGTTGCGACGAATCGGAAAGGCAAGAAGTGAAGAAAAAAATGTCGATTTCCTTTTAAGAATAATGTGGTTGTAAAGCATTATTGTTGTGCTAATTTATTTTTTTGATGTTGCCAAGCATATAAGATAATTGATCTAATTCTTCTTCTATTTGTTAAAATAGATTGCATTCGAAAAATGAAATAATAAAAGAGTTTTCAGCAATATGAAAATTTTGCAATATATTTGATAAGCAAAAGAATTTTATATTGCATGAAGATCCCATGGGATGGGATGGGACGAAATTTTTTAATTGTGGTCCCATGAGATGTGATGGGCCGATTCTTAAATCGATGGGATAGGATGGAACGGATGAAGAAAGTTTTCCCGAGGTACAAAGTTCCCGTCCCTTCTGATCCCATTCGGAGCTCTGATATTGATGTTAGTATACATTTCTGTTCGTTTCAGTTTGAAAAAAAGGTAATGAAACTTTTCTAATCGTAAGCTGTATTGGAGCGCTGCACGTTGTTAAAATTTGACGCTTTAAACTTTCGTGTTTTGATACATGTTTTCCTTTAAAGTAACATCGTAATTAACTTTAGAGTTCTTTAAGAAAATACCCTCAAATGCTGTCTAAATTTCGTAAAGTTTTCACTATTGTCGTACTTATTTGCATGGATGAGCATGTCTATATTGATTGTTTCTTTGTAAATTAACTTTTCGAAAAGTATTCACTCAAGGTATCACATTTGAACTATGTAAAAGACGACAGATCATCGATTACAATACGAACTAGATGGTGCTCCAACTTCGCACGACTACCGAATATGTGATGCGAAGTACATTTCGAATTAATAAGTCTATTAATATATATGAATAGCAGTTTAAAGAATAATTTCGACTTTCATTCAGTTATCTCTATGATTGATTGTCTCTGATCATCCGTCTTAGTAACTCCCTGATAAATTGGAAAAAGAGTTAGGACTAACTTTTTCGCCAAGTTTCATTTTCATTATCGTCAACAAAAATGTCTTTTAGATCGTCATTTCATTTTGGAAAATGATTTATAACATGAGAGTCTCATTCACATAATGAGAAGAAAATGATGAGACGTACATAGGTCGACTTTCACTTAGGATGTGAGCGAAATTTTTCATGTTTTGCTCTTTAAAACATAGACCTGTGAACATCATGAGTTCTGGTTCATATGTTTAGTATGTATCGATAATAGTACTTTCAATCTATCGTTTGTCGTTCTCTCTCTCTATACGTATGGACGTCTTACTAAATAGAATAAAAGATATTTTTCTATCACTTTAATTCGAAAACAATACGTCTTTGTTAATCAGGTAATTTAAGTCACAATCATCATGAAAAAATTTGTCATCATAAAATGCATCACTATGAAAATACAATAACCGTCGGTCAGCAGTTTTTCGAACCACACTTTCAGTTAAATTCTTAATTATCTTGATGAATCATTATTATATAGAAGAAGCTATAGTCAAGACTGTTTAACATTTGAGAAAGTGACTCATACCAAATTTTTGTTTTTGCTTGCATTTTAATTATCTCGAAATGAAAAGAGTACGAACTTCTTTTTATATCATCATTTTCTTATGGTCGTTGTAGGTGAATGCAACATGCTAAAAGAAATATTAGAAAAAAACAGCGCTGGATCAATCTCGGTATTTGAATGTCTCATTTGCATGAGGTTTTTTCCGGAGGTTTCGATCTCGAGATCATGGTGATAGAAAACTAGGATATGCGTGCGAAGGTCAGGCAAGAAAGGTAGGGAACCAAAACTGACGAACGACTACATAAATCATGTGCGTCGCGCCTCATTGATAAAGAAAAGCTGCGATGCGATACTACCGTGTTTCGCATCTTCATTGTAAAAAACAAGCTTTCAGCTGATTACTAGAATACGCTATAAGATGGCATCGAATGCGAACCCTTAATAGAGTTTTAAGAAATATTATTATCAACTAAAGATATGATTTGCTCAGATTCTTCATTAATTAAAGGGCAATATTAAACTCTAGAAGAATGAATTCTATCTTTAAAATGAGACCCTACTTGTACTGGGTAAAAAAGTGAGATTGATTCCTTTAACATCCAACATCTGTTAGAAAGGCTTTTAACGGAATCCATTTTGGATTCAAAATTTGGAACATGATGTAAGTACTTTTGTTAATTACTTGAAAGCTATTTCCTTTGATTCATCTCATAAAACAAAAGTTCACGGTCATATAGAACAACAATAAATTAGCACTTGGTCTATAATAATGATGTGTGATTGACTTACGGTTTTTGATTGTAGATCAGTAATGTCTGTCACGGCCGAAGATGGAGAGATCATGTCTGTTACACCTTTGTAACAGGTCTCTCACGACCTATGATGGGATCTATGGGATTCTGAAGCTTATCTGTTACGTCTGAGAGGGTTCGATACGATATTTCCATATTGTCTGTGATATGAAATTACTTAGTTAAATAAGTAATAATTAATAAATTAAAATGGCTGTAATTTTTGTGGGTTATTTGGAAGAAATGAGTCAAAAATGTTTATCCTATACACTTCAACACTAGTTTCAGATTGTGCTTAACAAAATTAATCAATATTCCATATCAATGGGTGTCCCAGGGAAAATAGGCCTCTCAGGTCTTTTAATAATATCTCGGACAGTTGTCAATTGTTTGAACTGAATTTTATACAGAACGATTTTCCATTCAATTTTCAGTAAAAATTCTATAAAATATCTTATTATATAAAGTAGCCATAAAGAATTCTAAACTAAAGGCTGTTAGGCCACAAAATGATGAGTTTTCTAAGATTATTTATTCAATTTTTATCATCTTAACTTGTTCAACATTTGAGATACTAAGATATTTAATACATGCGTTTTGTATATATTTGAAATTTATGATGGGACTTTACCGTTATTTTAGCAAACTCTTACGTCGATGTCTTAAACCGATTCTTTACAATTAAGTATTCTTGTTGTTTTCATGGTAAATGATTTGTCTACCCAATCGACACAACATTCAAGTATACATCTGAGCATATATGTTAAGTATGTATTAGAAATCCTTAATTTTGATGATTTCATATTGCTCTGTAAGATATGCATTATATGAGCATCGCTAACGTACTTAAAAGACTTCCAATAATGATGATAAAAATAAGCACACATTCAAACATTGAAAAAGCTTGTTAGCGCAGCCCCAGTAGGGCAAAAACTTGAAATTTACGTATGCATAGCTTCATCTTGCTAATAGAAACTACAAAAAATTTAAATCCTAACTTTTTGCATCGTCTTTCTCTGATGGGCGTGCTATTTTTCGTTTCCATTGTTACTATTCGCTCTTTATTTTCCATTGTTTGTTGTTCACTTTTCTTATAATAATCATTGAAATAAACGGTAAATAACGCTGTGATACATGACGATAATATAGTGCTGGCAGCCATGTATGTAAAGGACTAATACACTCGTTTCTTTGATCTGTATTTGGGGACAGAAGTGAATGTCTGTAACCACCAGAGCCTATACTTGTAATCGGAAGGTGGTGGGAGAGAAGCATAAAAAATCTCACCGCTAAACTTCTACTCACTATTTTCTTCGAAAATATATTTTAATTCCACAAAGCAAATATGAAAACAACAGGGCAGTTGCTTTTATGAAAAACTGCAATTAGAAAATTTGTCATTTTCTGTTCTGACAAGGTTTAGTTCAAAACTTTTCATGGCTATATCTTATACAGTTTTGATGAAAATTGACTGAAGAAGCATTTTGTAAAAAATTCAGTTTAAACGATTGAAAACCGGCAGAGATATTATTAAAATACTGAGAGGCGTATGTTCTTTGAAACTCTATAAAGCAAAGCACTGTTATTTAGAATAATTTCGTACTCAAAAAAAAGCTAGTTAGCGCAGCCCCGTTGGGGCTAAAATGTGGAACTCACATATCTATTGATTCATAATGATAATAGAAAATGCAGAAAATGTAATATCACGAACTTTTTGCATCGTCTTTCTCTAATGAGCGCCCAATTTTTTTTTCATTGTTGCTATTCACTCGTTAGTTACCGTATTTCATTGTTCATTTTTCTTAATTTTACATTTTTCTTATTATAAGCATGGAAGTAAACGGTAAACAACGCACTGATATAAAACCATAATATAATGCTGGTTGCTATGTCTGTAATGGATTAAAAAATTGGTTGCTATGGTCTCTAATGGTGGGGGGAGTTGGCGTCTGTAACCAGTGGGGGGGGGGGGGGGGGG
>OENT01002066.1:0-27294 GCA_900239685.1 Rotaria macrura | reverse complement strand
TTCTTCTCATTCGGCTCTATCGTCAATATCAATCATTATTTTTATTTGAGTCAGAACAGTTGGCCATGAGGCTTTTCTTTGAGCATGTTACTGTAGCCGAGCATGCTAAATTAATTGAAACAGCAATAAGAAATGATAATAGGTCAGAAAACTGGTATCCATTACATATTACCAAAGGTAAGACAATTTATTCATTTCATCAAAAGAGTAAGATATCTTAACTTTAAAATGTTCAGGCATCGCATCGTTTGCTCAAGAACGCATCTTTCTTGATGAAAACGTTCGCTTTTCTAAAGAGAATGCTATTTACAACGAAGTTTCGGCTCTAAAAGTCATTCATGGCTCATTAAGTATGGAACGTTTATTGCGCGCTTTTCGATACGTTTTGAAGCAGCATAAAATACTCCATACATCTCTCTATCTGAACGATATTGATGGTACTCTAAAACAGTGTGCCAATGACAATTATCAGATATTCAACTTTGTGAATGAGAAGACATTCACAAGCGATCATGAGCTTTATGAGACTATATATCAAACTATTATTAATTCTGATCTCTTTGACTTATCAATGGGTCGAAATTTGCATTGTCAAATACTCAGCCACCGGAACCCAATCACTGGAAACAACGATAATGGTATCATTACCGGCTCTGATGTTCTCATTATTGCTTCCCATCATGCAGCAATGGATCGATCATCTTTTCTACTCTTTTTTGATTATATTTGTGATGCTTATAATAGTAACGCAATGTATTCAGATAGCGAAGAAATTTTACAATATATCGATTATAGTCTACATGAAAAAATAATGTATATGAATCAAGAGCGTGATTTTTGGCGTTCTCAACTGGAAGGGCACAATTTCGAATGCCGATTGTCGCTGCCAACAGATCGTGAACGGACGACTTTCAATAAGTCGTCTGGAATTGCATCTATAGCTCAAATATCTTTTAATGATGATATTTATTCCACGTTTCTAAACTATGCATCTGCACTTAAAGTCACACCTTTTCAACTTGGGCTCGCCACATTTTCGGCCTTTCTCTACAAACTAACATATGGACGAACGGACCTTTGTATTACTTGTCTATATGCCAATCGATACAGAACTGAATTACAAAGCATGATTGGAATGTTTGTTGCAACATTACCTTATTGCATTCAGCTTTCTTCATGTTGGTCATTCGATGAATTAATCAAACATGTACGAGAAAAATGCCTATCAGTGTTCGAAAACTCTTATTACCCACTACAAAATATTCTGGCTGGTTCTCATCTAAATCGATCAAATGTGTCTTTTCTCGATACAGTTTTGAACTTTATCACCGTGTCTTCTGAGAAGAATCACTTAACTTTAGATGGTGCCAGTTTAGAACAAGTTCAATTAGAATCATCATCAGAAGTGGCTAAATTTGATTTTATGTTGACATTTACTCATAACCCAGCATTAAACGACAGGAATCTTTCATGTCGTTTCGTGTGTTCGAATGATATATTCAATTTGATAACAGTTGAGAAGATAGCAGAAAGGTTTCAACATCTTTTCCATCAACTTTTCGGTTCAAAACCAAGAGATGTTATAATTGATCCATCTGCTACAAGCATCAAACAACTATCTCTTATTTTACCGAATGAATCTCGAGAAATACAAGAAACAATGTTCCACAGATTATCCACAGTTACCAATGAAGGTATGTTTCTACGTTCTGCAAGTTTTTTTTATGTAAAACACTCAATGAGCTTTGTAATCAATTACAATATGTTGGAAGGACTCACGAAAACTATAATGAGAATTTTCCTGATATTCCTGTAGTTTATCTCCGATTTTATTAGAGATGACAATAATCAACGATTTACCTAAGTTTCAAAATGGCAAGATAATTCGGGCAACGTTGATTCTTCCCGTTGTGTGAAAGTCATTTTTCCACAATTATTTGTAACGAATTTTCGAATTTTCTTGGAAACGGTTACATAAAGAGTCAATGGCATAAAAATAAAGCCTTTGCATTTTGTGAATGTAGCAGCCGCCTCACGATAGTTTAGTGGAATATGGATTTTGCTATGTTCTGGAGAGTTTTCTTAGATATTATCAAACTGTTTAAATCCTAACTACTCAAGATAAAATCATGAAAGCATTTTTTCATGTACTTAAACGAAAAGCAAATACTAGTATTGACTAATATAATTTAGACCTGTTTCTTCGTTAAAAACTACAGTTAGTGTTCAAATTAATGCTCCTGTCTTTAGTGGTTGAATTGATTCTTTTGCGATTTAAGATCGCCTAAAAGTTCTTGAAGTTTATTCATTTGGTGACTAAATATCAGGGATATGCTTCAACAAGTTAGTTGGCCAAGGATAAATTAAATGAATATTAGAGAAAACTTCGAAACTGGAAAACACTGTATACGTCACACACTCACCGAGACTACATGAACTTTGCCAAGTGTTGTAATTTTTTCTTTCAGAAAAGTGTAGAAGTAACAGTCATATAGTTCCCAAACTATGGATTGATATGTAATTGAGAAATAGAGTAACCAACTAGAAATAGCGCCCTACACGGGAAAAAAGTATGGTACCAAATGGAAAAACCTTTGCAATGAATTCAGAACCTTCTTTAAGTGTCATAGTATACATAAATCTCTTTCTAAATTCCATGGCATGCACTAAAGCATTTTTTAAAAGCTTGTAGCACATGAAACTGCTTTTAGTCCCATGAAGCGCTTCTATTTTTTCAGAATATTTGCTTTCAATTTATTTGACACGCCATTACAAGAGGAATTCATATTATTTACTACTTATCTACAAATAGAAGAGTTCACTAATAGGCATTCTGTTCGATGAATACGTGTCATGTCTGTAAATAGTATTAAATTTTAATATATCCCTTTCCAGAGAGACTAGAGAGATTTTCGAAAGGAAAAAATGCAAAGGCAACAAAGACAGCAAAGTTTCAAGAGAATAAGTCATGAGGGAAAAAGCAGACTTCTGTACTTCTTGCTATTTCTCGGTACTTCTTGGTACTTCTCGGTACTTCTTCGTACTTCTTCGTAATTCTCAGGACTTCTGAGCAATTCTGTATACCTCGGCAATCATTTAAACTATTTCACTATTTTCAGTTAATATCAATGTTGCTCTCATTACTCCATATGTGATTAGTTCTGATTAAGTATCAGTGGAGACAAATAGATAAAATCAAATCAAATAGAAAACCAAAAGAGTTACAAGAATGCGCAAAAAAACTTGAGCTTTTTTAATAATTAATATAGAGCATCAACGAGACACTATTACAGTTTTCAATAGATCTCCATCAAAGCCCAACTATAGGGTGCTTCTCTAAGGACTGTTGCTTGTTCTGTGTTATCCTTTGATGAGATCAAACTATCGATTGATGGAAAAAAAAACACTGAAAATGAGGCTGGTGATTGCTGATTTTTGGTCCCCTCTATATTTTTATTCTGCCTACCATATTTGAGGAACCTTAAGCCTTCCCACTCAAAAAAAGATGTCAGCTAAGATATGTCCAAATGACATGAGCTTTATTGAAAATGTAGGACCTCCAGTGAAGTAGCTATTACAAAATATTCAGCCCATTATAATGATGTTTATGGGAGATATTGACCACGCAAATACCAAAAATAGCTCGTTTGGTGACCCTAATTTCTCGGTCCAGGTTTATGTCATATATGTAATTCTTTTTGTTTGAATGAGTGTGTCGGGAATCAGAGCATCACATTTCTTTTCTCAATTCTTATTTTTAAGCGGAAAGAAGAAATCGCAATTTCAATGACTAAAAAACTGAAAAGTGGAGAAGGGGATTTCTAATGATGTTACTTTATATGATAATAAAAAATTTAACTTAAAATAAGGGCCCTGTGATGCCTTGCATCTTGACCTGTTCTCCGCAACAAAAAATGTATCAGCGCAAAATAACTCGGATTATAATGTGAAACACGAGGTAACGCCTCTTGATAAATACTTGAAAGCCGTTCTTCCTCATTCATCTTGCAAAACAATGGCTCATAAATAATTACCTAGTTCGCTATAATTATATTAAAGAAGCAGCTCATCTATTATTATGACATCGAATTAAAAACGGTTTCCGATCGTATGTCAATAACGTCTGTTACTAAGTTTTGGATGGAAAAGTGGGAGATGTATGACAAAAATTTCTGCACTCTATATTGCAACACTCTTTTCAGACAGTGTATCACAAAAACATATGCGCTAAAAATTCACACATAAATAAGCAAAAGCGATAACATGCATTACAAAACGTTGGATACATTCTAGGGATGCAGCGGTGACGGTGAATCACCGGTTCACCGTTCTAACGGTAACCGCCCTTACCGATAACCGTACCAACCGGTAACCGTTCCACTGGTAGCCGGTTCAACCGGTAATCGTTCCGCTGGTAACCGTTCCACTGGTAGCCGGTTCAACCGGTAATCGTTCCGCTGGTAACCGTTCCACTGGTAGCCGGTTCAACCGGTAATCGTTCCGCTGGTAACCGTTAATACCGGCTAATGCTGGTTAATACCGGTTACTATCGGCTAAAAATTGCTTTTTACCGGTTTATACCGGTTTATTCAAGGGAGGTAACGGTGAAAATAACCGGTCGTTGCCGTAACCGTCCTACCACCTTTGAAGGACCTTATTTGGCTTATTTCGGCTTATACCGGCGGGATTAAGTGAATACCGGCTAGTATGAGTGTATCCGGACTAGAACTGGTTACTGGTTTGAACCGGTGATATGTAATTCACTGTCATTATTGCGTCCCTAGTTTATACCGACTAATACTGGCTGACAGAGATGCGATCGGTTAAGGATTTTCTTAAACCGAACCGAACCGAACCGAATTCGAATTTAACCGAGTCGAACCGATCCCAACCGAAAAGTTTGTACAATTTTCAAATTTCTTTAAGGAACTCATGATGTTATTAGGACGTTTGTTTTAAAAAGTGATAATTGATGTACACTTTAGATAAATATATTTGTCCAGCTTTAGTAAAAAAAATATTACAATTATAAAAAAATGAAAACAATGCTACAAACTTTTTAGTTTTCAGTTTTTTCTGTTACTAAATTTATTTTGTACATATTGTATGAATGATTGAATAAAATATCGTTCACTGTATTTGGTGATAATCTTGAACGTTTCTGAGTGATGATGTTGCCGATTAAAACATTTACTCAAAGTAAGCAAAGATTTATTTAGACCCCGTCTACACTACACAACACAATTTAATACTGTATTAAAAAAAGAGATTGGCTGAAAATTGAACACACTTTTCAAGACAGTATTAAAGTTAATGCACCAATGTAAATCCAATTGGAGATACCAATTAAAATATCTCTCTTTTCTATTCGCGGCTCCTCCACTAATGAACACTGTAAAGCAACACTTTGTCTCGAAGTCCGGGATTCTGATTGATGCATTAACTTTCAAGTAAAGACATAAGTTTAATACCGTATTATTTCTATAGTGTAGACGGGGTCTTATTGTTTCGCTTTTATGGTTATACGGTGTGTAATTCGAGAATTTATAGGTCCAATGGACGAATAATAAATATACTCTTATGTTGAGAGCGCTATCTGTTTGTACTTTTTGTTCTGTTTAATCATTGTTATCTTTTAAACAGCGCAAAACAGGAAAATGTCATAAAACGGTTATAGAAGCTTCGAACCGAACCGAACCGAACCGAACCGATTTAATTTTCAAAAATTTTTAACCGCACCGAAATCGGTTCGGTCGGTTCGGTTCGGTTAGAAGTCGACTTTAGTCGCATCTCTGCTGGCTAATACAGGCTTATGCCGGCGTAAAAGGGTAACCGTTTCACCGGTTACCGGTTGGAACGGTTACCGGTGAACCGGTTACCAATTGTAACGGTTACCATCACCGTTGCATCTCTAATACATTCAGCTATAACACAGATACAAATACTTGTGACCCACTCAGCGTATAATGTGTATGTCAAAACTAAATACCAAACGCAAATACTCTTCAATACAAACGTGGGATAACAACTATATATTCAGTAGAAATCATAATCATCCTTTGTAGTATCCTGACCTTCCATTCCTTCTCTGCAGCTCTCTTCCACAGTGCCCACAGAGTACATAAACTTCTCCTTTTCATGAAGATGACAACGCTACTAAAATCAGAAATCTAAATGAACAGGCATAGAATGCTCCTACTTACCACTTCCAGTAAAACGTGAGAAATGAATGCATTCAAACAAATAGCTAAAATTATTCTAGCCCAGTGGGAGGAATCTCTCGAAAACAGCAATAAACTTCAAAATTAAAGCAAAAAATTGTTCCCGAAACGATCCAGAAAGCGTGAAAGAACGTCTGACAATAAACTTCCAAACCTTCCACTGATCACACATAGCAGAGGTCCAACCAGGCCGTGTTGTTGTAGGCTTGGCCTGCCTGAGGCAGGCCTTTGTATTTCAAGCCTGCCTGTGCCTGCTGACTAATTCGTTTGGCCTGGCCTGTCTGTCTGGTATTTTCTTCGGCCTGCCAGGATAGGCCTGTGTATTTTTATTTCATACCAATAACATTTCCAGAGGTATCGTGAGCAACTAAAAATTGGTGATGGGAGTAACCTGTAATATCCTACTTTCCAAAAATTTGGTGAAGAAGTAGCAAGTATTTTCAGGTCTTCTTCATTTTGACAACTTTTCGAGATTTTACCGGACGTTTTTCGAGATTTTCATGATTTTTCTGAATTTTTGGGAAGTCTTTGCGATTTTTTGCGTCTGTTCGGGATTTTTTCAAGATTTTCTCTCGTGTTTTCTGAATTTTTTTGTTTTTTGCAATTTTTTTGAGACTTTCTCAGAATTTTTTCGAAGTTTTTGGGATTTTTTTGAGATTGTTTCTGGTTTTTTCGGAGCTTACTTCAGGTTTTTAAAGACTTGTCGGAGTTTTTCGGAGTTTTACAGAATATTGAGATTTGAATTCTGGATTTTCGAGTTTGACATCTGGCAACACAGAGGGTAACTCAAGTGGAAAACAACTGATTCTTTTGATTTTAAATCAGTTTTAACTCAAAAAAATCAATAAAAATCAGTTACCCGATATAAATTATCAAATTTGGTATCCTTGTTGTTTGAAATATCAATCTAGAGAGGGACAGTTTCAATCCGATTTTCTTAATTTCTGTAATTTTTCTGATTTTGCCGATTTTTTTGATTCTCCTGATTTTTTGGATTAATATCAATTGATTGAATTCAAAAAAGTCAAAAAAATCACAGAAATAAGAAATCAGCTGTTTCCGTCTTGGGGTAACTTATAAAATCATGTTTCAGGTAGTATAAATTTCATTTTGTGAAATAGAATGCAAGACAATTTGTAGAATATTTCAGAGGAGAGAGTCACGCACACCCTGCTCGAACCGTTACGATGATAGAATGGAAAAATGTATTTTGTTATACTAGTGTGCGATATGGGAAATCATTAATAGAGATGGAAGATCAATATCAACCTTTTCTCGAAGAAACAACTGCATGCTAACATTTCGGTCTAAAAAAACTAAAAATGGCTTTAGCAATCAATAATAAATATCAAAACAAGAATCGATAAGAAAGATTTCAATAACAATCAAGACTAAAAGAATATAGATAAATGAGAACATAAAGAATGAATAGATACAAATGATGAACTATACGATTTGAGATGGACATTAGCCATCAATTCGATCCATCATAATGAACACAGAACATTATTGTGTACTTATCCTAATTACTAGCACTACTTTCAATTTGTTAAAAAAATTTCTATCGAAAAGAAAACAATATATATAAAGGATATAGAGAGGCCAGATGACCTGGTGTTTTTAAGCGGCCTGTCTGGACTGCTTGTGACAGGTCAGGCCTAAAAAACTCGGCCTGTGCCTGTCACAGGCAGGCAGACCTAGTGGGCTGGTTGGACCTCTGTTTTGCCTTATTTGGAAAAAATTAATAAAATAGAAACTCAAATTCCGAGCTTCCAGGACGCGACGATGAAAAATTTTTAGCTGCCACTTCTCAAGGAATTCAACTGTGCAACCGCAAAACAAGAAACCACCAATCATTGATAACACCATAAGAAAGCAGTTAATGGCAACCCACAGAATTCAGATGTGACGTACGATGTAACAACTGTTGCTAACTACTCGAAATCTGTTCCCTCTGATTTATCTGACATAACATAGCTCATATCCAAATGTCATATATTGTCTAGAATTACAAACAAAAAGAAATTCATCTGACTAAGATACCTCATTGGAAAAGATTTTTTATCTTATAACAATCACCACTGTCAAGATATAAAGGACGAGAGAAGGAGATGGAAGGTACAAAGTTCTACATTATGTACTTCAGCACTCCTTTCAGATAGTATTTCACAAAAACATATACGCTAATAATTTAGGTAGAAATACGAAAGAGCGATACCATACACTGCAAAGCTTTGGATACTTTCATCTGTAACATAGATACATCAATTTTATTACCTGTTCAGCGGATAATGAGTATTGCAGAACTACGGACCTAATGCAAATATTTTTCTTGAGAAGCTTGGCATAAGACCAAAATATCCATACCTATCATAATCACGTTTCAAGTTATCCTAGTCTTCGTTTTCTTCATTACAGCTCTCTTTCACTTTTGCATGATCCATACATGAATTTCTCTGCTTCATGCGAGTGATAAAACTAGTAATACAAGAAACCTGAATAAAACTGCATATAATCCACGTAAGTAGCAGTTCTGACAAAATTTGAGATACAAATACATTCCAAAAAAAAGCTAATATTCTTCTAACCCAGTAAAATAGAATCTCTCTGAAACAACAATCACTCTCAAAATCAAAAAAAGCTCGTGTCCGTTTGTTCCATCCAGTGTCAAATAACTTCTCAGGGAAAAATTCTGCACAAGCTATCGGTCATACCTAGCAGAAAACGTATGTTCATACTAAAAGAAGTATCTCCTCATTAATTACAGAACTCTTCATTTTCAATACTTTAAAGCTGTACCTTTCATTTAGGACCGGCTTCTGATGCCCAGACCCGAATTTGGCTTGACGAACGAGTTCGCTTCAACCCTGATCGACCGTCCGTGGCAATCTATAATATGCTCTTTTTGTATCACCTATATCAAGGACATACTCTGTCGATCAAGAAACTTACAAAAGCTCTAGAGCTTACCATTAAGAAGCATGAATCACTTCGAACAGCACTCATCTTCGATGACGACACAAACCAACTCATGCAAAGAATCGTAGATCCCAGTCATGATAACATGCCGTTGTTCCAATTTACTGATGGCACTTTTGACAACGATGAACAACTGAATACGATCCTGCACGATGAAAGACGAAATTCTCAACTGTTTGATCTTTCTCGAGGGCTTGTTTTTCGTTGCCATATTGCTTACTATCAAAAACCGTTTGCGAACGATTGCCTTTGTGCCAAAGACGTCATCATCTTTAATTTTCATCATGCATTGTTCGATTTTCCATCAATGGAAATATTTCTTTGTGATCTCAATGAAGCCTATTGCACTGGTCAACTAGTAATTGATCATGATAATCATCTGCGTTATCTCGATTGTTAGTATAGATATGTCAAGATCCTTCAACCACGTCAATTCTCGTTTCTATCTTTATTTAGATGCTACCATAGAAAAAAGTCTGCCAATGACCGCTGCTAGTATGTTCTGGCGCGAAACTCTTCACGATTGCAAAATTGATCAATCCCTGCCATTGCCATATGATCGATATCGTCGTTTGGATGAACATCGAACTGGTCGGGGAACGACCGTGTCGTTCGACTTTGGTGAAGATCTTTCACATGATTTGATTGTGTATTCATCATCAAATGGTATATCAATCGAACAAATCTTTCTTGCCAGTTATTATGCGTTTCTATTCAAATTGACGAATGAAGAAACTGACTTGTGTATTGGAATGAACACACATGGAAGATACAGACAGGAGCTAATGTCCATGATAGGACTCTTTGTCAATACTATTCCTTTGCGATGCCTGCTAGATCCCAATTGGTCTTTCCCTCAACTAGCTGAATACGTCAAAGAGATGTTTAAAAGTAGTCTCGAGTATTCTTATTATCCTTTTCAAAGAATTCTCGCTCAACGGAAAAACGCCAGAAAGCCTGCATTTCTTGAGACATTATTTGAATTTCAGTCTTGTTCTTCTGCAACTAAAAACGAAGAAATTAGGATTGGAGATGCTCGACTTTACCGACTGTTCAATTCCATAAATAGTGGGGAAGAGGAAACGATGAGCAAGGTTAACTTCTTTATCAGTATTCGGCACGATTTTGATACCAATCGAATGTCATCTATTATAAATGCATCACTCGATTTATTCGATAGTACAACAATCGAAAAGATGGCACAAAGGTTTCATGGAATGCTACAACAATTGGTGTACGAGAAACAGTTTCGACTAACAGAATCAATCTATCAATTGTCGTTAGTTCTACCACATGAAAAATTACTTATGAAATCAGTCAACAATACAGAAGTATTATTTCTTTCTTCAGCCTGTATACACCATGAATTTGTGCGTCAAGTTATAAAACATCCGCAAAAGGTAGCAGTGATGGTGGATGATCAATTTCTTACTTATTCGGAACTTTTGTATTATGCTCAAGTATTGTCTTCGAATATATTAAAAGAGCAAAGAGTTAAATTGGGTGATATTGTATGTCAATGTGTCGAGAGAAGTATATCGATGGTAAGTCGATCGGAAAAATCGTACTATCACAACATAAGATATTGTTACTATCTAGGTGATTGGTATGATGGCAATCGTGATGACGGGTGCTGTTTACTGTCCATTATCGCCTCGAGATCCACAACTTCGATTACATGCACTTGTAAGACAAGTTCGTAGCAGTCTAGTTCTTGGTGATTTTCGGACAAAAACTGCATTTAATGGAATTATTATGTGCGTTGATATTCAGGTAATATTAGGTGGCAATGAGTTGGAAGATGATGTTAGTTGTGATCTCCTATCAAGCATCATAGTGAAACCAGAATACATTGCATACATTATATTTACCAGTGGTTCAACCGGAATACCGAAGGCGGTTTGTTTGCGAAAGCCTTGGGAATTCCTTCATGATTGTTTCTTTTTTTACTGTAGGTACAAACCAGGCATCGGAATTTTTCGAATTTTATAGAGTCTCTGCAGCATTTTGACGCATTTGGGGAAACCGATGTTGTCATTCAAATAGCTGCTCCAACATTTGATTTACATGCTTTTGAAATTTTGGGTAGTTTATCGGTCGGTGCAACTGTTGTTATGTTGCACCCGTATGGGAATATAGACTTAATCTACTTAACTGACACATTGCGAAATAAGCAAATTACATTTATTATAACTGTACCTACTTTTGTAGAAGAGTTGTATAATTATTTTAGAGGGATCAGTGCAAATGCTCTATCAACAATACGTTCACTTTGTTGTGGGGGTTAGTAATGCAAAGTGAGAAGTGATGCAATATTTTCTTTCTTTCTTAGGTGAAACTGTTACACAAAAAACTGTTCATAGTCTCAGAGGCATTGCAGAAGCCACATGCAATTTTAGGAATGTTTATGGACCAGCAGAAACGACTATTCTCTCAACATGTTTCCTTATTGATTGCATGTCGTTATATTCAAGCATTCCGATAGGAGTACCACTTCCAAATTACAAGTTTGCAATACTTGATGAATTCTCACAAAGTGTCGCAATGGGCCAAGATGGTGAACTCTTTGTCGGAGGAGAAGGCATCTTTGCCGGTTATCTAGCACGTGCTGATACAAGCCAAAAATTGATGCTTGAAATGAATAATGAAATATTTTATCGTACAGGTGACCTTGTTAAAATGGATAATATTGGTCTTCTTCATTATCGAGGAAGAAAAGACCATCAAATCAAGCTGCGTGGACAACGTATTGAACTTGGAGAAATCGAACGATGTCTACTTGACACATCAATATCTGCTTGCGTGGTCATCAAATGGGGTGATGATCATTTGGTTGCTTACGTGCAAAGCCATGATATCGATGCAGAACAACTACGTAAACATTGCCAATCTCGTCTTCCTCCGCATATGGTTCCATCAATATATGTCATCTTGGAGAAACTACCTTTGAATGCAAACGGAAAAGTAGATCGAAAGCGTCTTCCATCCCCATTTTCTTCTCATTTTTCTACTACTCTTTCATCGAATAATCCGAATAATTATGAAATTCAAGTACCCCATGATGTATTTGAAACAATCATTCACACTTTTTGGTGCGATGTTTTTCATCAGACACAAATCTCAACTAATACAAATATTTTTCTAATTGGTGGTCATTCTCTGATATTAATGCAACTCTATCATCGATACCAAACAACATTTAATACACAAGGAACGTTTCTTTCTATTAACGATTTATTTCAGCATCCGACGATTACGGGACATGCTCGTTTAATTGATCAAGCTATGAATTCGAAAAACGACTTACAACATTGCTGGTATTCATTACACATGATTCAAGGTAGAGAAAAAAGCACTCCTAATTCTACTATTATTTATTTGATATTATTTTTCAAATATTATAGTCCCAGCATCCTTCGCCCAAGAAAGAATATTCCTTGACGAACAAATTCGTTTTTCATTCAATGCCAACGGCATGATATATGCCATCCCACTGCATTACCGTATATCGTCGAGCAAAAGCTATGTATCAATTACTCGACTATATCGTGCTTTTCAATCTGTTATTAGGAAGCATAGCATTCTTTGTACAGCACTCTATACTGATATTAATGGTAGTGTACTGCAAAAATGTCTAGATTCGAAAACCAACAGTGATGTTTCAGAAACATTACAATTTTCGATAATAAATCTTGATGATAATGAAGATTGCTCTATTGATGAAAAGATAGCTGACGCACTGAAAAAGTCAAATTTATTCGACTTAGGAAAAGGACATGTTGTCCATTGTCACATAATTCGTCAATATCATCAGGATACTGGTCTCTCATCGGAGAATCTCGATCTATTGACTAAGGGTGATTTATTATTATTTAACATTCATCATTCCGTATTCGATGGAGCTTCTAGAGCCATTTTTCTTCGTGATCTGTCTACTGCATATGAGACTGAGAGCGCATTACTTTTGGATGACGATGCACCACAATACATCGATTATTCTGTCTATGAACATCAAATGGATATGACATTATCCCGTGCTTTTTGGCAGTCACAACTTCAAGGGTACAATCTCGAATCTCGATTCTCATTGGTAACTGATCGACAACGTTCTTCCACTGACCACCGAACTGGTTCTGCATCTCTAGCGGATATCTCTTTCGATGACAGTATTTCCTCCACGTTTTTAAATTATGCGTCTGCGAATAAAGTCACACCTTTTCAACTTGGACTCGCCACATTCTATGCTTTCCTCTACAAATTAATATATGGTCAATGTGATCTCTGTGTTTCTTGTTTCAACGCCAATCGATACAGAAGTGAATTACAAAATATGATTGGAATGTTTGTTGCCACATTACCACATCGTATTCAACTTGGCTCCCAGTGGTCATTCGAGGAACTTGTCACACATGTGAGAGAGAAGTGCTTGTCCATTCTCGAACACTCTCATTATCCTCTACAATCTATTCTTACTGATTCACATCTCAATCACTCGGATGTTCCTTTTCTCGAGACAGTATTTGAATTTATTACTGTATCTTCGGAGCAGAATCAATTGACTTTCGACGGTGCCACTTTGGAACAAGTTCGATTCGGATCGTCATCGGAAGTGGCGAAATTCGATTTTATGTTGACATTTGTTTATAATCCAGCACTAAACGATGAGAAGCTTTCATGCCATTTCACATGTTCACGCGATCTATATGATGTATCGGAGGTTAAGAAAATAGCACAGCGATTTCAACATCTGTTCTCCCATATTATCTGGTCGAATTCTGGTGTCACTGAAATGGATCCATATCGTACACCTATCAAGAAGTTTTTGCTCATTTTACCTGATGAAGTTCAAGAGATTCAACGAGCCGTTTTTTCCAGATTTCCGCGTATTGTCAACGAAGGTATATTTATTCACTTCTCACTAAGGGTTCTCTTCAGTGTTACTCGTGAATAGTTTGATGGGAAATGGGTTGTGTCGATCAAGACGTCTCTAGCTGGGGTAACTTTATACGAATTGGGCGTTACGATGTACTTCGTTGATTTTAAAGTAGTCAACCAAAAAGTCGGATTTATTTGATTAGACGATCATTCTAAGGCAAAGATGTTATTCGTTTTGAGTTCTTCTTGTAGAGTCACTGTATGCTGTTTGCGCTTATAGGAGGTTCCATAATTGTTCGTATCGGTAATTTGTATTAAATACCACAGAGCGTTATTATGCCTTATGTGCTTGAGTTATGTTCATTCTGACTAATTTTGAGTTGCTCACATCCGTCAGTGTTTCCTCTGATAAGGGCAAGCAGATACAACCAACTAGAGAACACTCCCGGATCAGTGTGAATTTCCTCTAGTTTTTGCGTTTTCTCTTCGCGAAAAATGATCATACATGTGTTCATTATTGTACTCGAAATAGGTTTTACTGATTAAAAGGACTATTTACATGACGTAAAACAAATCAGAATATTTTTATGCAGTGAATATTCTTCCAAAAAATACATTTAATATACTGTTTGGAATCATCTTGAGGTCAAGTTATGCAATCTCAATCAAACTGAACGGCTATGTTGCAGCTCAATTCATTCTACTATTTTTTCAACTCGCATCATTTGTAGCATTTCTTTTGTAGAAGCGAAACAGATAACACAGTGGATTTGCTATGAGATACAGATTTCATTTATGATGGATCTTAAACGTCTATGACTTAAAAACACTTCATGAGTGTAAAAAGCTAATTTAGAATTGTTAGTCCTATGAAGTTCGACGTCTACCGATAGGTTTGAAGAGACGTACGACTTATAAAAACTGATAGTGATAAAAAAACTAAGACGACGATCCTACTTGGATTTAAAACTAAATACGATTGGTGTACTTCACGTCTTTTGAGAACTCAAAGAGAAAATTCAATAGTCTTAACTTCACTTGTACTTTAACGTACTCTAACATAATGTCAAATCTGTCGTATAGATCATGTTATTTATTTCGATTCTACTATCAAAATTCCGGACTACACTAGCTTGAGTTCATCTTGTATAAATTTTTCGAACATTCAAATCCAAAAAGTGCATCTTACTTAGCGACCAGAAAATCAGTGCAGTGCGATGATCTATTTCAGGTTAACACGAGACAGATTTAAATAAAGTGAGCTCTAGCTGATATGAGTCTGGTAAAAGTTGGTACTGGATTTGGTACAAATAAAAATCAACGGGATAGTCTTAGTAAATCCACGAATCAATGTAAAACTTTGATGCAAGAAAGTTACCACTAAGTACTTGAATAGATTTTTAGGGATAGTAAATAGTAGTTATAAGTGAAAAGTACTTAAAATTACTAATACAATTATGCTTTAAGTTAATAGAATGACTCAAGATTGCATTGAAAACTGAAATTTTACTTTTAACAATGTTCGATTCAGGTATATCAATGTAACTATGAATGAACACTGTATCTTCTCTACAAACCTTTTATAGAAAAATTAAAAACATCTGTGTTCAATATTATTCAATCTAATGAGTTTTCTTTACATAGATTCAAAGAGTTTGAAACATTAATTGATTGTCGAGTCAATATAATACTTTTTAGTACTTTCGGAATTACTATATAGTACCTTTTGGTACGTTTAGAAATACTAAATAGTACTTTTGAAAGTTAAAGAAGGCAAGGAAAAGTTATTTTAAAACTGCCGAAAGTATTAACAAATACCTTGTTAGATGGTAAGTAATTTAAATATTATCGAAGTAGAAACAGTCAGAAAACATACTTTCAACAGTGAAAAATAGTGCAAAAAAGTTAATTTATTTTATTTTAATACTATGAAAAGTACTTAATAATGGTTCTCATTTCACTTTCTGTTACATGTAAAGTATACTGAATTATGTAATCATCACTTTTTTCTCCTTGAGAAAGCTGTATTTTCTAATTTACAGGCCACAAGGAGATCATAGCCTGCATGACAGAAATCCATCATAGACGTTAAAAACAAATCAAAATCTTTCTCAGCGGGTTAAAAACGTATTGGGATTCTTGTCAAGATATTTCGAGCAAAGAGAACAATGTAGTTATTTTTCTGTGCACATACTTCGATGTGTATTGGTAATCGTGCTTTACAAAAGCACTAATAGAGTCCAGGCGTAGCTTCACGTGAACTCCTTAGTGATTTAAGGTTATAAATGACTGATCGGGAGCTGATATGAATCATACAAGATGAGAAAAGCGAATGAGGACTCATTTACTTCTACCGGACGGTCTGGTTTGATCAGTATATGTCGACACCTGTACTGGTATGGAAAAACTCTACTCGATTGCAACATTGATAAGACCCGGGACAAACGAGTGAGAAATCGATAATAAAAATTGAGAGGTTAAGGGTTAAACAATGACATGAGATCGATTTGAGGAATTGTAAATGTCATTAAACCATTAGATAAAGAAATGAAACACAAAGGATAGACATACGAAGTTTGAGATGGTAGTAGGATGTTAGATTTATTCATTAGGGTTTTCATGCTAAAAAGATATATTGCAATTAGTAGGTGTCGTGTTATGTATTGGTTGTGTTCTATCTATTGACTATTCACTTACCGTTTTGTTTAGCCCAGACTCCGTTAAATATAGATGACTGGATGGAACATGTGCCTCTTAACTATTGAAGCACCTTCTTTTTATAAGCAACGCCTCGCGCACTAAATAATCAAGTGCATATCAATCTCGCTTGATGATCAAGCAAAAATTGTCGCAGCTGGTCTAATCGAGATCTAATCAAATCGAGATGGATAGATCTCAAGACCTTGTCGGGTTGAATTTTCAGAATAGGAGAAATTAAATCCATTTCAATTGAAAAGGTGTCCTCATTGGTATTTACAAAAAAATTAAAAATGATCAGCACACTACATTCGAATCATGCTTTCAAAGTGTATCGTATCCGTCGCAGACGAATGTGTTGTTTCGTTTCTGAAGTAACTACTTGACAAGGAATACCTCCTGGCATATTTCAATGAGGCGTTCATTGTATCTCGAATCACAAAAGATACAGCACATACTATTTTAGGGTTTTAGCATCGATAGACGAGGTTTCGAATAGGACTTCTATTTACATGGAAGAGGAAAGCAACCAGATATAGGAGTCAGAGGTTCTTGATATAAATCACAATTTAGACACATAAACTATTGACTTTACTCATTCAAGTGAGTTGAAAACAGCTTTCTATCCTTGTAGAAACTGCTATCAGTGAGGAAAGTGAAAGTTCGCGAGAGAATCGTACTGTGTTACAGAGCTGGAAAATCAATAATAGCACAAACGTATGTGACACCCTGAGAACTTCAAGACGGAACCATTTTTCCACAGCGTGCGGTGAATTTACCTCAACTAAATATGATTTATAGAAATACCATCTCCCAGAACGATCCTAGTATTTGCTCATAACTGAAAGAACTTCGAATAGATATGACACTTAAATACATAGAGCGATTTCCCAATCTCCCACTGCCACTTTAAAGATAGTGACAACTGTTTGAAGCATAACCATCAATTAAAGTGCTTACCATTAAAAAGATATCATTGTGTCTTGCGGAAAGGCCTAAATCATTCGAAAAGTCTCTAGCTAGCAATTCAGTGCTTAATTTTAGTGCGAAACGAGCACGCAACAGACTATCTATTTTCGAGCTATTCCGTTGACTGTTAAAGTCATACCACCTACACAGCGTATTTGATTCATGTAGGACCAGCTTCTAATGCCCAGGCACGAATTTGGCTTGACGAACGAATTCGCTTCGACCCTGATAGACCGTTCGTAGCAATCTATAATATGCCATTATTGTATCATCTACATCAAGGATACACTCTGTCGATCAAACAACTTACAAAAGCGCTGGAGCTCATAATTAAAAAACATGAATCACTTCGAACAGCACTCATCTTCGATAAAGAGACGAACCAACTCATACAAAGAATCGTAGACACCAATCATGATAGCATGCACTTGTTTCAATTTACTCAGAGTACCTATGAAACCGATGAACAACTGAATACAATCTTGCACAATGAAAGACGCAACTCTCAACTGTTCGATCTTGCTCAAGGACTTGTTTTTCGTTGTCATATTGCTCACTATAAAAAACCGTTTGCGAACGATTGCCTATGTGCCGCAGACATCATCATTTTTAATTTTCATCATGCATCGTTCGATTTTCCGTCGATGGAAATATTTCTTTGTGATCTTAACGAAGCTTATAGCACTGGCCAGCTAGCAACCGATCATGATACTCATCTGCGTTATCTCGATTGTGAGTATGAATAACTCAAGGTTCTTTATACAAATGAATTCTCGTTTCTATCTTTATTTAGATGCTACTATCGAACAAGGTATGCCAATGACCGCTGCTAGTATGTTCTGGCGTGAAACTCTTCGTGATTGTAAAATTGATCAATCTCTACCGTTGCAATTTGATCGATATCGTCTTTCGGATGAACATCGAACTGGACGGGGAACGACCGTGTTTTTCGATTTAGGTGAAGATCTATCACATGATTTTATTGCGTATTCATTATCAACTGGTATATCAGTTGAACAACTCTCACTTGCCAGTTATTTTGCATTTCTATTTAAATTGACCAATCGAGAAACTGACTTATGTATTGGAATGAACACACATGGAAGATACAAAGAAGAGTTTATGTCAGTTATTGGAATGTTCGTTAATGCTATTCCTGTGCGCTGCCAACTAGATCCACATTGGTCTTTCGCTCAACTCAGTGAGCATGTTAAAGATACAATGACAAATATTTTAGAATATTCTTATTTTCCGCTTCAACGAATTCTCGCCCAACAGGAAGACGCCACAACGCCTGCATTTCTAGAGGTATCATTCGAATTTCAACGTCATACTTCTAGAAGCGGCAAGAACAAAGTTATGATGGGAGATGCTTACCTATGGGCTATGCCTTTCTCTATTAAAATCAGCGAGGATGAAATAATGAGCAAGTTCGACTTCATTCTAAGTATTGAGCACAATTTGGATAACAATAGAATATCATGCACGATAAATGCATCGATTGATTTATTCAACAGAACAACGGTTGATAAGATGGCACAAAGATTTCATTCAATGTTAAGTGGACTATTCCAATGTAGTCACGATCCAACAAATAAGTCAATACAAGGACTAGTTCCATTATTACCAGATGAGATATCACTCCAGAGATCAATGACCCATACGCAAGTGCTACCAATTTCTGTAACTTGTCTACATCATAAATTTTTCAATCAAGCAATTGAGCTATCCCAAAAATTAGCTGTCGAACTTGACCAGCAATCTCTAACATATTCTGAACTTTTATACTATTCCCAGGTATTATCTTTGAATATTTTGAGTAAATATAAAGTTAGTGTAGGTGAAACTATTTGTCAATGTGTAGAGAGAAGTTTGTCGATGGTAAGTTGAGCTTNCAATTGATATTGACTCATTGTTGGCTGATATGCATGTTGAAAGTAACTTTGATGCAAATCCACTATCAAACAACAAAGTAACACCAGATAGTGTTGCTTACATCATCTTTACAAGTGGTTCAACTGGAATGCCTAAAGCGGTATGCAATAGAGATTTGCATTTTTTCATGAATTGAATTTCGATGCTGTTTCTAGGTTCAAATAAGTCATCGTAGTTTTCTTAATTATACGAACGCATTGAGTGAACTTGATATTCTTTGTAAAAATGATATTATGGTGCAACTTGCTGCAGCAACATTCGATGCACATGCATTAGAAATTCTAGCTCCTCTAGTTTTGGGAGGAAGCTTAGTAATGCTGCGTCGGGATGGAAACATGGATTTTGCCTATTTCAATCAAGTTTTACGAAAGAAGCAAATTACACACATGCATGCTGTTCCCACTTACCTCAATCAGTTGTGTGGCTACATGAGAACGACATTAAAATCTACATGGCCAACAATGCGAAATATTTGCTGTATGGGTAAGTACCATTGACAGCTAAAAAAGAAACATTTAAGCCAGACTCAACCCGATTTCGTAGTTTAGGTGAATCTGTTTCAACGGCATGGATGCAGTTACTGGTACCTCATATAATCGAGCATTGCCGCATTTGGAATTTGTACGGCCCAGCAGAAGCAACACTTGGTACAACATATCATCTGAGCGTTGCATCATCAAAAAATATTAATATCCCTATTGGTACACCTTTTACTAATTACAAATGCTTGATCATGGATGAATTCTTACAATCCGTTGTTATTGGACAAGAAGGTGAATTGTACGTTGGGGGTGCAGGTGTTTTTAGTGGTTATCTCGGACGCGATGATTTGACAGCAAAATCACTGTTTGTGATAGATGGAGCGGTATTCTATCGCACAGGTGATCTTGTTCGAGTGGATAACAAGGGGCTTCTTCATTACCAAGGAAGAAAGGATCATCAAATTAAGTTGCACGGACAACGTATTGAACTGGGAGAAATCGAGCGATGTCTGCTTGAGACAGCAATATCTGCGTGTGTGCTCATCAAATGGGGTGATGATCATTTGGTTGCTTACGTGCAAAGCCATGAAATCGATGCAGAACAACTACGTAAACATTGTGAATCTCGTCTACCACCTCACATGGTTCCATCTGCTCTTGTCGTTTTGGATAAGCTACCACTGAACGCAAACGGAAAAATCGATCGAAAACGGCTACCATCACCATTTCTGTCTTCAGAAACGCTATTATCCACAGTTCCGTATGACACTTTTCTCAATCAAATGGAGGAAAGTGTCCACGATGTTTGGTGTGAACTGTTTCAATATGCTGGACGAAAACTTTCTCCTGCACAAAGCTTTTTCAGCATGGGGGGCCATTCTCTTATGCTCATCAAACTATATCATAGCTATGAAACTCGTTTTGGCTTCAATAGTAGTGAGCTGTCAATCGCTCATTTTCTGCAACAACCAACGATATTACAACATGCAAAATTACTGCAAAAGATTATAAAAACTGACATAAAATCCACACCGTGGCAATCATTACATCTAATACATGGTAATGAATTTTTTTATAAATGTCAGAATTAAAATGAAGGTTTTTAATGTTGAATTTTCCAGGTATTGCATCGTTCGCTCAGGAGCGCATCTTTCTTGATGAACAAGTTCGATTTTCTCGAAAAACAGCTATTTACAACGAGTTGGCTGCCTTGAGAGTTGTCAAAGGATCATTATCGACGAATCGGCTAATTACTGCCTTCCAGTCTGTTTTGGAAAAACATACAGTGTTGCGTACGTCCCTCATATTTGATAGTGAAACTGGTATTCTCAAACAAACTATTATTGGTAATTATGATCCATTCTCATTTGCATCAGAGAAGACATTCAGAAATGAAAATGAACTCATCGATATTATCTATCGAACCAATACCAATCCTGAACTATTTGATTTGTCTACTGGTCGAATTTTTCATTGTCAAATACTCAAGAAAGCAATTTGTTCGAACGGAAATAACATTGAAGATGATATCATTACAAACTGCGATGTTCTCCTAGTAGCATTCCATCATGCAGCCTTCGATCGATCATCTAACAAGAATTTGTTCAATGCACTGTGCTCCGCTTATGATAGTAAAGTAGTAATGTCATTGCATGAAGAATCATTACAATACATCGATTATGCCGTCTATGAACATCAAATGGATATGACATTATCCCGTGCTTTTTGGCAGTCACAACTTCAAGGGTGCAATCTCGAATGTCGATTGAAATTAGTAGCTGATCGACAACGTTCGTCCACTGATCACCGAACTGGTTCTGCATCTCTAGCGGAAATCTCTTTCGACGACAGAATTTCTTCCGCTTTCTTAAAGTATGCGTCTACACACCAAGTCACACCTTTTCAACTAGGACTGGCCACATTCTATGCTTTCCTCTACAAATTAACATATGGTCAATGTGATCTCTGTGTTTCTTGTTTCAACGCCAATCGATACAGAAGTGAATTACAAAACATGATTGGAATGTTTGTTGCAACATTACCACATCGTATTCTGCTTGATTCCCATTGGTCATTCGACGAGCTTGTCACACATGTGAGAGAAAATTGCTTGTCCATTCTCGAGCATTCTCATTATCCACTGCAATCTATTCTTAACGATTCGCATTTCAATCAGTCAAATGTTCCTTTTCTCGAGACAGTATTTGATTTTATCACTGTTTCTTCAGATAAGGATCAGTTGACTTTCGATGGTTCCGCTTTAGAGCAAGTTCGATTCGGATCGTCATCAGAAGTGGCAAAATTTGATTTCATATTAAAATTCGTTTATAATCCGACTTTGAATGATGGAAAGCTTTCATGTCGTTTCACCTGCTCTCGCGATCTATATGATATATTGGAGGTTGAGAAAATAGCACAAAGATTTCAACATCTTATCTGTCAACTCTTCATTTCAAAATCCAATGATGTTGCTCAAATCGAAGAATCTACTTCCGCTATCAGAGAACTATCACTGATTTTACCGAATGAAGCTCAAGAAATACAAGCAGTAGTCTTTCAGAGATTACCAAAAATATTGAATGAGGGTATGTTTAGCGATTCTTTTTACTTCTTTTTGTCGATGATTGACGAGCACTAGTCACAAAGAAAAATGTTGAGAATTTTCACTCGATGAGGAAAACAGATTAATTTTGTAATCTGTGATAGAAGAACTTTTAACCTTTTACTCTAGGAAGCAATTTCTATACACAGAACGTAGTCTTAAAATAGTTGCATGAAAGAAGGAACTGTACCCTTTATTGGACTTCGAAAAATTTCAAGTATAATAATGGATATGGAATATCAGTAGAAACGGTGAAATACTATCGTCGACGTCAACGAAACAGTGCTCATTGAAACACTGACTACGCTTTCTCCAATGCTAGCGAAGCTCAGAATACATTGACATCTGCTCTTGGTGTCACCTTGAAACAGCAATTCTTTTAAAATATTCTGATGGTTTAAACATAAGTGTCAGTGACTGCAAGGGCAGTTCGAGCAATATCTCCGGTCCAGTCGAGTTGAGTGACCAGTGTCTTCAAGCTGATTCGGATGGAGCGAAACTATTTTTAACATTGTTCTCTCAGTTAGTGTTCATGAAGCACGTCAAAAATAACTATTCCAAAAGCTGAGATCTCTTTCCTAGTTTCTTAGTGCAAAAGCAACAATACATTATACATAAAATATAAATTAATATTTAAGGAATCTTTATTCATGAACAAAATAACGATAGTAAAATCAGATCATATGATATACAGAGTCATACTATGATTAGAATACATAATACTTTCGTAAAACAAAATCTAAACTGAAGCTTGTTTTCTAGCAATAATTAAGTATTACCTTTGAAATTAGGTCGGTCATTGTACTCAAAAATTGGTAGAGTAGAAATAAAAGTTTGTGTTTGCCGGAAGAAGACGACCTCATTGAATGATCACTTCCGCAAAACGTAAGTTCTTCTGATGCTTATATGCGAGAAACACACTAAATTGCTTTACCAAGCTGATTAAGATATCGAAATAATGATTTTTAATAAGAATATGAATGTGGATCAAGAGTAGATTGCACATACACACACACAGTTGATTACATAGTAGATGATGTAGAATGAATGTTGGGCAGTTTTTGGGATCCAGCTATAGTGGCGCAACACTTATACTACGACATGAAAAAGCATATGACGTATAATTGAACGCGAAGTTACCATTTTATTAAAGACGTACATATCCTTCACGGATGAATCGAAAACAAAATGCTAGAAGTAAAGCATATATCCAACAATGCGTGGAGAGCACCATTCAAGGCCACGTGAGCACATCGATCGAGAAAAGCTCTAGAATTTAATTGTTCGATTCTAATGTGTTCAATTAGCGTAAAGTTTCTTACTAAATAAGAAAGTATCCTTACAAAGTAGTTATTCTGTTTTAAAATAGTTAATGAAAACGTTTTTTGAGTGAATAAGCTTAGATGGCTTCAGTGAAGTGGTCTAGTGAACATAGCTAACTAACGAGTCTGAGTCAAGTAAGGGTCAGCTAAAAATGCGATTCAAGTCGACTAGGAATCGAGCAATGTTTTTGGATTCACTCATCGTCTGTCAATGAAGGCTGATGCTAACGTGTCAGTGTCATTGTGTACTAAGTGTATACTAAGTATACTGATTCAAAATCATTAGTGGTCAGCAAACTGAAACTGTACACTCATATATACACTATACTCTTTATTCAGTACCGCACTGTGAATTATCATGAATCTGTAATTAGTTATATATACTAAATATGTTTGATTTTAAGATAATGCAAGTCTCTCCAAATTGTTCACGTGAAAAAAAGAAACTAATTTCCTAGAATTTGAAATTGTATGTCATGTGCGGACATAATATGTAGGAAAGTTCTGCTAACACCCAGAAGATCTTTGTTGAAGCTAATACTCACTATAATAGTTCTATTTTATATTTGTTCAGTTTGTATTCAGGAAAACAAGTTCTAAAAACTGCTTTATGAACCATTCTAAGATCTGTTTGTTTTGTTCAATGAGAAGAGATGTTCAACATTTTCATTCTATAATTATTTCTGGCACGTGCAGTATAGTACCAGTATACTCTCTAAAAAAAAGGCGTTTAGGAGAACCTTTTAAGGTTCTGTCTTTTACCCAATGTCAGAACCCCCTAAAAATCGTGCTGCCAGAGAAAAAAAGAGTTCAAGTACTCTCTGAAACATAATTTTTTCTTGGACAGTACCATTTTCGGGGGGTTCTGCGATCGGGTAAAAGACAGAATCTGATAAGGTTCTCCAAAACTCCTTTTTTTAGAAAGTAGGCGGAGAATATTTCCATGATTTTTTATGGTATGCAGTAATATACAGTAGATGTTATATTACTATGCTAGTGTCATGTCATTCTTCTTTCCTGGTGTCAAAGTTAAGAAAATCTATTGTTATGCAGATGCAAGTGGTAGTATATGGAGTTACAGCTTTGAGGAATATATAGTGAACTCCTGCCAAAACTTCTCCTACGTCTATAGTTGAGTTGAGTGAACATGTCTGTGAATGATTATCAAAAACACAGAATAATTCAAACTCAAATCTGATGTGCATAATGAAATAAAAGCGAAAATTGATTTGACTTCAATACATAGTACAACCGACACGAATTTTCACTAGCCTACGCTAACAATTTTTTAAATTCATTAATCGACTTTAAAAAGTATCCTACACTTTGCAGACATTGCACAAAAACGATGATCTTTATCACAGATTACAATGTGAAATCCTTCGAATATCTCCCCTAATATGCAAACTACCTAATTTATCGTTGTCGTTTGAAATATGACTGTCTTATTCATTGGAGGTTTCCAATAATTTTAACTGTTTTTCTTATCTTTGGGTGAATCTAGGAGAAATTTATATTGGAATGCAAATACCTAAGGCACCATTTGATTGCGCGAAAACGAAATGAAACTGAAAGGAAATTTCAAAGGTTGAGCATATAGTCTACATGAATCTAGGCTACGCTAGGTTCTGATTCGACCTTTTTTCCAATGAATTTCTCCTAGAATATGATGAAGTACCAGTTAACGATGTTTCAAATAGAAACCGACGAGCTCAATCCAATGTTGGAAATCTTTTATTGATATATCTTATAGTAACCGAAAGCAGTGGAAAATATCACTTCCCCTATCATTGGATAAATTCCTATCAATAGTAGTTTTTTCGTCAATTTGCCTAAAAATATATCGGAGATAACGTATTCATCTTCCAAGAAAGATTTGGGTGTAAATTAAATAGAAAACTCAGCCCAAACCCACGTCCACATTGCAGTGTCTATTACGAGGCTTTTTCTGAAAATATACCAATGAGTAGAGTTAAAAGATTAATTAACAAGCAAATAATAATGCGAAGTATCAGCAAAAAAAGCTTCTTAAACTACCATAAGTTTCTTTTGATAAACTAGAAACTAAGAAATATCCTAGAACTCAATTCAGACTTTGTACTGATATTTCATTAGAGTATAGTATTATGGCAACAATATTGTACGGATTCCGTCAAATTTTCTTTTCAATGATGTCTTTAATAATAAGACGGAAAAGTTTTCATTTTAACAGATATTTTCACTATTTATATATTTCAAAGACGGTTAGAAAAATACAAAGATAGAATATTATCTTATCTTTTTAAAACGTTTTTCTTTTCTGAAAACCTGGCTGCTACCTTTATCCTAAGATCAATATAACTGTTCATATTTGGTAAACGTACTGAAAAATGAGCTGTCCACTTGATCTAGTATCGCTATGAGAGAGGATAAATGGTATAGAACAAATTATTGATGACTAGTTACTAGATATCATTAAAGCAACAGTTATGGAAAAATGAAAACAGTTAGTAGAATGAACTATTGAGCAATGAATAGTTGCTAAAGTGGCGAATTTCTTTACTGCAAAATATTTTATGCTAGGTGTCTCGGAGTTTCGTCATAGACTTCAAAATGCACATCCCAATGAAAAATTTTGACTGATTTTAATCGAATTATTCTGCAACAAAATCAAAACAAAAATCAATTGATAGCTTTGATTACCATCAATCGTGACTTAATCGTTATTTAATATTGTTACTTATGCCGTATGAAATTTGATAATTAAAATTGATTATTTTGCAGCAAAATTGAAATTATTAATCTATTTACAATTAGGGATGCACCGATTCCGATCCCAACCGATTCCGATTCGATTCTTGACTCGGAATCGGTCGGAATCGGTTAGAATCGGAATCGGAATCGGTCGGAATCGGTTGGAATCGGAATTGGAATCGGTCGGAATCGGTTGGAATCGGAATCGGTTGGAATCGGTTGGAATCGGAATCGGAATCGGTCGGAATCGGTTGGAATCAGTTGGAATCGGAATTGGAATCGGTCGGAATCGGTCAGAGTCGATCAGAATCGGTTGGAATCGGAATTGATCAGAATCGGTATTGAGTTGGCTTTAATTTCCTGGTATTGATCAAATTTCTTTGAAACTAAGAAAAATTCATCAAATCTTATAAAAAAAGTCATCAAATAGCATCTAGATATGCCTATAGTTTAGGTAAAAGTGAAAAATATTGAATCAA
>OENT01002065.1:0-26967 GCA_900239685.1 Rotaria macrura | reverse complement strand
GATGTGATCTCATTTTTGATAAAAATTTAAGATAGGATTCTTTTCACTTCTTCATAACGAATATATGGCTCAACGGTTCTTACGTCCGCCTCCAAGTAAGAAGAAATTTCTAACAGTAAGAAACATGCGTTCCAATCCCGGTTTCAGAACTCTAATAATCTTTGTTTCAGAAAAGTTCAAAACTCGACTATGAAAAAAAATAGGTAGAATAATACTATAATTATGATTACTATGACAAAAAGGATAATCATGAATGCTCTGACTAAGAAAACAGTACTATTATGTCGACTGACATTTTGAGATTTTTTTTTGAATTTTGCTAATTTCAGAAGAAAAACGCGTTAAAAAGGCTTATGTTTAACGTAGGAACGCGAGTTAAGTATTTGCATGCAGGAAAACGCGTTAAAATTTTTCACATTTAACGCGTTTTGGAGGTCAAAATTGTAACATATTTAATCGTGAAGTCGTTAGATTTTTAACGAATTTTCACGTCATACGGTTTCGTTAAATCGGAAAAAATTTTCACATGGGAAAGAGGTTGTTTGGAAAACAAAATGTCATCTCATCTACAAAAATGGCGTTTAGAAAACTCTTTTTAGGTTTGTTGTAATTCATGACTTAGTAGAATATGAAATCCTCTACAAAACTAGAACAGAAAAGCAATCCCAAAATACTCCTAGCACAATTCTTATTTTGTATTTCATAAACGAAATGTTTTATTTATACTTTACTAGTCATATATCAGGTTCAACTTTTAAAGAATATCGAAATCTGGTTCTACTTCACTAGTTTCGATCCTTTCCGATTACATTTAAATGTCTAAAAAATAAGTAACCATAGTTACTACGACTTTTGAAATTAGTAGTTATTTTACCAACTTCGTTTTTGATTCCTATGGAAGATTTGCTTCAATATATAGAAAGAAAGAGCGCAAAAATTCTCATTCTGATTGACTTCTTTTGATTGTGTCCTGCAATTTAAAAATGAAAGAACGCATTTTGTACAAAAAAGTTTTATACGCAGGTGTTGTATTCCATTAATTAATCTTTAAAAAAACCTATCATTGGAAATCGATATTTTTCTACTTTAATTTTTATATGATTTAGAAGAAATAAAATAATTACTATTTAGTACCAATGAAATAAAAGAAACCTACATTATGCGGATATTCGTTGCTTCATCACTAATTTCATAACTAGAAGCCGATCGAGAAGTCAAAGTTTTACTAAATAGCTGTAGTCACATAAAAAATCAACTTTCGAGTTTCTACTTCACATGTGACGAAAACAAAGTTCGTCTATAGAATATCTCAGAAAAATTGACCATTAAAGTAATTTCCTGAACGACTCTGTTCTTTAAAAACTCGAAAGTTGATATTTTAGGTGATCAAAACCATTCAGTAAAACTTTGATTTCTGCAAAATGAAACCATTCTAGACTTTTCTAATACTGATCAAACGAGCATCATTTGAATATGTTCCCTCGCGAGACAAACCCTATAATTGTTAAGAATAGATCAATGCTAAACATTTTCTAAATAACCCCAAGAAACGAAATTGCTGCCTTGTAGATTGTAGATGGAGGTGATTCGGCATTGAAACACAATTTTGAGTTTTACAAGTATTTGATATGATCTCAGTTTGATAATTTATTTTGAAGAAGTTTTTTATTTAGTTTGAAATTTACATACCGGATGTCCATGGAAAATCATCGGGTCGCCAAAGACATAACGTTTGTAAATGAGGCATATGTGCACTCAGAAAAGGCACAAGGTTTGTGCCAATACGAATCAATGCATTTGAAGCACGATGACAGCTAGGAATGCAAAATTCAACATATTGAACAGTATTCAATGCAGTTTTTCTTAGTTCATCAGATGCCTAAAAGTAAAATAAATAGAATTTTTATGAAGATTAACTACCGTTAAAATATGAAGATTTATTTTCTATTTCATTATTCTATTAAACTTTTACAGTTTTTTAATGTTCAATACATCTTGAGTGAAAAAAACCAGATTCTAACATCAGACAAAAGTTTAGCTTTGATTTTTATGATGAAATAAAAAATTCTTAGTCTCCGAAATCTTATATTGATTTGTACTATGAAAATTGAATCAGTACTAGTGACAAGTTTTAGCTTCTCTAGTAAGTATTTCCTTTTTCGATATCTATATATATAAAGAAGAATTTTTGTCTGTTTGTCTGTTCGCTATGCATTTGAAGACCGTACGAGCAAATGCTATGAAACTTTCCAGAAATGGTTTTTACACCCAGGGGAACGTCGAGGTGTATTCTTTTTCAGAAAAAAGATGAATCCTACGCCTGCTACAGGTGATCTATGAAACCGACCAATCGGATCGCAGCATTCCAAAAAATTTAAATAGTTGGTAGCGAAGTCCGTCTGAGCGCTCATCTATATGCATAAAGAAATGTGTTTGTGTTCATTTTATTTACAATTATGACGTATGCATTTTTTCTTACGTACAAAGATGACGTCTTTGTTCATTTTCATGACTCAGGAATATGACGTATTAACGATATCTATATATACTACTATTTATACAATTTTACTCAATAATCATCTGTATCACATTCTTGAATACATATGACTTCATTTCTTTGCCATTTGTTGTGTATGATGCCATGTATAACATTCCTCCTCATATATATCACAAGTAACGTTCATCGACATCGAAAGTCGATTCACTGGGCCCTAGACTGAGAGGGGTTATGACTAGAAATGCAACGACTGGACAGAAAATTAGTTGTTTGTGTTCGAATCTGATTCTAAAAATTTCAAAGAAACGAGTGGATAAGTTCATTGGAGACACGGAGCTACTCGAATAAGTGAAAACGAGGCAAAAAAATTGGCGAAAATGAAATATTTCCAACGAAAATCAATGAGAAACACATAAAGTCAAAGCGAAAGACGAAGAGGGCCAGCAGCCAAACTGCAGCTTCAGAATGGGGGCGGGGATCTCAAGTACTCTATGCGATCAGAAACGTGTTTCAAAAATCATGTCAGGGGGCTCGAAGGTTTTCAGAGGTCGGGAAGTGGCGGGTTAGATCTCACCTAGCAACTAACTCGCAAGATTCGGCGATTTTGGGATAGCACCCTCAAAATACGATAGGGGGTACAACCTGCATTGGCTCCGTCACTGGGAGGGAGTTATTCAGCGTTTCCATCCCATGAATTCAACCATCGTAGGCACCATAGAAATGGTCATTTGTGCCATAAAATTAGTTAATCGGGTCACAGTAATGCTTCTTTCATTGGTTGTTACAGACAGACAGACAGACACAGGTGAATTCCCGTTTCCAGACCCTATCCTTTCAGTCTAGGGAATATTTTATATCGTCATTGGAATGTTTACGCCATCTATCTATCTATATAAAGAAGAATGTTTGTCTGTTTGTTCGTTATGCATTCAGTCCCTGTAATAGCTACGGTCACCAAACTTTTCATGGTACTTCCGTAGGTCTAGGGAAAGGTCAAGAGGGGGTCGGCGCCCCAGTAGGAGGAGGGGTACTTGGATGAAGTTTCACCCAGATGACTTTGTATTAGCAAACATTATCAAACTTTCCACAGTGCTTTCCTGAGCCCAGAGGAAGGTATTAAGAGGGTTGGCACTATTGATAGGGATACAGAGACTGTGACTGGATGAAATTTCGCCCAATTCATATCACGGTGGACTTGTCATCAATTTTCTAGAAATTCAGCGAATCTGTTACGATTCGAAAATGAATCATTTCGTATTAATAATGTTTTGATCTAAATGTGAAAATCGAAGGTTTCTCATGTTAAGTTAAAAGGAGAAAATGTGTGCGAGTCTTTTCTTGATTTACAACAATGGTGTGTTCAGTTTTTTGTCTGACTCACAAAACAACGCATTTGTTCTTTTTCTTGACTCACAACGATGACGTATGGTTAATAAGAATGTATTTGAATGATATGACTATTTAAACAGATGTGGCACATTTTTGAATGAATATGACTTGATTTCTTTGTCATTTGTTATGTATACAATGATGTATAGCATTCTAACATCATGCAAGGCAATTGATACTGTAGTCGATGTCGATGACGCAATGCAGTATCTAATAGAATTTCTCAATTCACTTGAACCTTCTGGAATGCCGCCACACACTTTACTGCTAAAAATCGGTTCTCTAATTATGCTTCTGAGGAATCTGGATGCACCGAGGCTGTGCAATGGCACAAGGCTGGCTGTGAAAAGTCCAATGCCGTATATTATTGAAGCAACTATCTTGACAGGGTGCGCAAAGGGTAAGATGTATTCGTACCACGAATAATACCCTTAGCTCCTACTGATATGCCGTTTCTATTGAAGCGACTTCAATTTCCGGTTTGTCTTGCTTTCGCGATTTCTATTAATAAGGCACAAGGACAATCACTTAAAGTCGCTGTTATCAATCTAGAAAGTCCTTGCTTTTCTCATAGTCAACTTTATGTTGCTTCTTCAAGAGTGGGAACTTGGAAGAATTCATGTTTTTTGCATCAGATGCAAATACCAAAAATATTGCGTAACCAAGAGCTTTAAAATAAAAACTCTATTTTATTGTTGTTTTACTAAAACAGCTCATAAATAAGAATTTTGACGAATGTTTAAAATATTAATTACTAAAAGTTGGAAACGGTAAAATCTAAGCGTATTGTACCATCTTACACATTAAGAACCTTAAAAGATCTAGAAAATTTCTTTTTCTAACATGCAGATAATATCCAATCTCATTATCTCAATCACCATCGGGTACCTCCGCTAGTTCTATATATGAAATTCTCATGTTAAATTTTGTTTATACATTTACATCTCGAGAATGAAGGTCCTGAAAATCAAACCATTCTTGACTTTTCTATTACTCATTAGTGCTAATCAAATGAGCATCATGTGTATTTGCCATATGAATGTGTTCCCTCGGTTAGTCTAACATTAACAAGATTCAATCATTACCTTGCTTTGACAGTTCTCTTAAGCATATGTGAATTTATCAAAATTATAATGAGCTTTCCGAGTTCCAAATAAATGCATATATATGAATAATACTTACATATTGAACAATAGATAAAAGCCATTCGAATGAATATATTCGCAAATATTTCAATTGGATTGGCATTGAAATGAGATGAGCGAGAACCTTTGCACGAGCTATTTTTGTCTCATCTAAGTGATCAGTGTTTACTAGAGCAAAAGAAAAGAAGATTTTTTAACATTCAAACTTTTTTCAGTAAAAAAGAAATTTTATTTCAATGAATACTCTTTCAAATTCAGAATTAACTTTGTAATAGAAATGGTTTAATGGACCGATAATATTGTAGTTTTCAATCGTCCTGTTATTTCCAAACGTGCATTCTTCTAATTAAAGATATTCAACAAAAGATGTCTTTAGATGTGAATATGAACAATTCTGATCAACATGCAGTGTGTTCCAATTAAGAGTGCTTGTAGAAAAATTGAATTAAAATCAATTGAAATATGCTTTAGTTCGAATTCCTAATTTTAAAAGGGCTTTTACAAAGGACAATCGAAAAAAAAGTCTGCAATATAGATGAATCATTCGGATACGAGGGCGAATCCTTAAAGAAGTATATTATCGTGTAAATCAGTTTGGACTTGTTATGGCATCTCTATTTGGTAAATATTTTTGGTCACTACTAAAAACGAGATGTACTAACAATTATCGATAATGATTGAAACTTGAAAAGTATCTCAGTGTTTGTTGGGAAAAACTTTAAATCATGCTTGTGTTAACTACAGCTAAATAGCCATACGAATATTTTCTCTTGCAATAGATAGTATCAATAATAAGAGAATGATAAAATGAGTGGATAATTGCTGGTTTTCGAATTCGAATACTGTCTTAAAACGTTTCTATATAAATCATAAATAGTTTTGTCAAAAGAACTTTAATAATTACATGGGCAATATAATCTTTACAAAGCTTAATTATTCTTAAGATTTTGCTTGTTAATGAAAATAGAGATAAAATATCTTATTTATTTTCGCATTTTCCCGTCATAGTAAATAAAAGGACATAAAAACTTACCTGCTGAACGATGAAAATAAGGATTGAAATCAAATCTAGTGACGTTTCGCAAGCGAATATCAGTTAGTTTGTATTTTCCACTATCGAATGGCAATTGGAATGATTGCAATACTTGATCATCAAAGCGTCTATAATGCTCTACATAAACAAAGTTGTTCATTAAAAGTATTATTTGATTCAAATTTAATGGGATTTTATTGAAAACAAACAAATATTTATTATATTCACAAGAAACTATTCTTCGTCATTGAGTGACTGAACGAAATAGCTAGGAACAAACCTGAATTCTAGAGTACACAAAGGGTTGTTGAGTTATGCCCTATCACATAATTTAAGTCTATTCTCTGTTAAAAATGAGTTTGGAATTCACGAAACTAGGATACATCTCATGGTATCATTCATATTTAGGCTATGATTTATTCTATTAATATCGAAAGATAAAAATGTTGAATAAAAGAAAATATTGAAACACAAAGTTGCCAAATTATGCTTTTTCACTAGTATTAATATCTAAGGTGAAAATCGATGAAGACGACAGCATAAGCAGCCGATAACTGAAGCGAAGATGGCACTAACAGCGAATCAATAACGTATACATATTTCATAACCATTGTTATTAGTTGACAACGTCATCCATTCAATTCTGAGGGATCAATAACAGTTAAATCATCAACGAGAGAGAAGGGTATGCATCGCTGACGTGGATGAAGTGCATAAGAAAAAAATATCATTCCCATGCCAGATGTTTCTATTATGCATATATGAGTTTTATCGAATTGAACCAACTTTTAACAGCAGTCAGCCTGATATTTTCCATTTAAACCAGACAGACTCTTTATAGCAGTGTACATGCAAAAAACGCAGAAAAATTGTGATTTTAACTGATTTCTTTTCCGATCAATAGTCGATTAATATCAGATTTTATCCGTTATTTTTTACATGAATAGTTTCACCAACTCCTTTACAGGTATGCACCGCAGCAAAACAACGGACACAGAATCTTACGACTTTGTTGAGAACAAAAGTTGATATGTGCAATTTTTCTTAGCGGTCCGTAGATTTGCTGAGATATATGTTTTTATTTTATGATCTTTTACAATAAAGCAAAGCAATCGTCGCCGAAACAAATTGAAACTTTATTTTTGTCAAATATTAAATTTCAAGCGTTTCTACACGACAGACTGGAATTGTAATTTTTCCATAATCATAAGTACGTGTTTCAACGAAAAACTGAAAATGTATGAGGCGCTACAAACGTGTTCTCGTTAACTATTCAAATTAAATCATCTGAAAGATAACTTAGAACTACTCGCCCCTCTCCGAAACCGATTTTCGAAACGATGCATGAAATCTGTCTGAAACTTTGAATGAATGTTGGACTCCTAAAAGGAAGAAATTCTTTTATTGTTGCTTTCTTTAGTGTTTGGGGAATGTTGAAACCACTAGTTTTCCAGACAGACGATACTTTCTACAGGACTAGACTGTGTTTGAAAAGTCCTTCCACTCATCCGAATGAGGATGTAATATCCTATCAAATAAAAAATATCGCAGTTCTCTGGAATGAAGCATATTAAAAAGATTGGTGCAGAGATTGCTCATTAACATAAAAAGTGATTTTGAGAGCAGCGCAAAAAAGTTTTGTTTTTGATATTATCTCCTAATAGTTAGGCATTAATCTAACTATGACGATTTCGTATATTAACAGCTAAAAGTATTCATCACGCGTAGGGATATGGTTCTACTACCTCATTCGGCTGATAGCACAAAGCGATATCCATATATTTCTTCGGTTTTTACTTAATACTGAAAGTAGACACCATACCTGGCATCAATGTATACTAATCTAACAAAGCATGACATTTAAGAGTGGCGGCGGGTAGCCTTAAGTCTGTTTTAATGTTTCTGACAATGTCTTCGGTTAATTCAGTTTTATTTTTCTCTAATGTTTTCGACCCTTTAGCTGACACTCGAGGATTCCTTCGCAAAAGTGAACAAAGTCTGCTACGTCTCATAAATTCTTTTAAAGAAATATTCAGTAGTTACATATTGATCAATAAAAACTATGGTCGTTTCGACCAATTCATCTCCTAATTCAAATGTAAGTATTTCTTTCATTACAATGAACAAATGTCAACGACTATTTTAAGAATGGATCACCATGTCTACAGATGTAACAGGCAGACGGGCGGTCGCACCTTCCCTTCTCTCATCCACACCCTCACCCCCTCCCCACTGTCAGATAAGTTTTATTGCTTCATCGTTTGACAAAACTAATCTGAATACCTTTTGAACTGCCGTGTTACGTGAACATCATTAATTGTTATTCTTAGAATAGCAATTATAGAATCAACATCACACGTAATCCATAGAAAATGTCCAGATGTATATTGAAACGAATTTGCCCGACTCGATTCAATACTCGCATTATCTAGATTTACTTTACTCGTAAGACAATTTTGATTGTATTAAAATGTCGAGTATAGTTCGTTAATAAAACTATTAGAAATGAAGTACTCACCCATATGAACTTTAATGCAAAATACATTTGGAAATAATCCATTGAATTGTTTAAGAAATAAATAAAGGCATGGATGTAAATTAATTTCAGTACATCGAAAACGTTGCAAATTGAAAAACTCTTCATTATCACTGGGGGAATAAAAACAAGAATAATATTTATATATGTATTTAATTTCTTCTTACGTCATATTATTGAAGAATCGAGGTTGATGAATAAGAGAAGACGTAAGATGTTGATAAGAGTTGATTGGATCAAAAAAATAGTTTACATTTGTCCATTGATGATCAATAAAAAACGGATGAATTTCAAACGAGTTAATGATTTCATAAATAATATTCATTTGTAATTCACATTTTGAAGAAATATAAAAATCAAAATATGTTAAGTTAATCACTTTATCTGGTAAACAATATCGACGAATGAAATTTGCATCAATAGCAGATTTCCAAATGCTTTGATCAGTTCCATATAAATTATTATTCTTCAGATGAATTTTCAGTTTTCTAATATGATTAAGATTATTCAGAATCCATTTTAAATATGCAAAATCGAAATCATTTTCAACGAACGTTTTCCATGTAAAACTTGCGAGTTTCGGTAACTATAACCGATAATGAAAATCATAATTTAAACACATATCCTTTATTTCTTGAATATATTCTTCTTATAATATTATCGATTTCAATTTGATCTTTATACCAAAACTATCAGCAAAGACTTTTTCAAAAATTCGATCGACCCATAGATCATATTTCTAGTTGATTTCATTCACCAGTTAGAGAACTTTTCCCGAGATTCCTAATTTCAGCTGATGGATCAGTTATCGCTAGGAAATGCAGTTACATTAAGTTAATTCATAGGACACCAGTTTTTCAATAGTTTCGAAATATTGACTCCCTTGTTACAAGGATCCTGATGGTTGAGTTTCAGACTTATTGATAAAACAATGTCAGATTATTTCCACAATAAAAATCATGACCATTGGATTCAGGATGATGAATTACATCAGTGTAGCTACATTTCCTAACTATGACTAAATCAATCAGCTTAGATTAGGAATCTTTTTAAAAGTTCTCTAACTCATGAATGGAACTACGTAGAAATGTAAGCTTTTTGTAGATCGAATTTTTCTATCGGAGTCTTATTAAAAAAGAAAAGTAGTCTCAGATTATCGTTTCTCTGGAATCTTCACTAAGAATTCACCTGACTGAGCAATATTTTTGGAGTATAATATTATTCCCTGAATCTTCTCTCTTGGATATATAACGGAGACTTGAGCATTTGAGATGCAATCCATCTGTTATATAAGTTTCAGATATAACGATTTCGGTATAGAGCACTAGTAAAAAAAATACGATGTTCATTTTATTTTGATGATCACGGGGATGCACAATGATAGGATCATTGGTTTAAAGGATTTTTTTCTTACCTTATGAAACCAATTTTCATCTGTTTGCATTAAAGTGTGAATGTTGACTGTAGATTTCCGCTCAAGGTTCAGTAGCCGTTGTGAAAAGATCAATAGTTCTTCAAGAGCAGGAACATATTCAATAAAATACTCAATAAAACATGTGTATGTAATATGAATATGTAAGCGACGAAGAGTAGAACAACAAAATTGATATTTATCAATCATTGAAAATGAGGAAAGATTATTATGAGGTTTTAAAAATTCACAAAAGTCATTATTATTAAATCCATCTGTAACATCAAGTCGAAGCGAAGCTAGTCTACATTCATTTGAGAAAAGTCGACGTATTAATCCTTGAAATTTAATCATGACTTTTTCTAATATAAGCAAAGAAACAATCTTATTATATTGTTTGATTATTTAATTACCTGTACTAACATTCGTTGTCGAAAATACAACGTACATTTTGAGTAGTTTGAACACATCCTTGTCAAATGTTAATACAAGTTCATTCAATTGATATTTAATAAGCCATGATAAACTTTCAACTAGAGAATCTGTTAATAAGCATCGAGTCAGAAGAAGTGATTTAAGATTTGGAAAACGAAGGATTTTTTTATCGTTATCAAAAAGCCATTCATAAGTTAAGTCACAAGCCATAGAATTTGTACCATCGAAATGAATTCGTTGTACACAAAAATTAAATGGTAATAATGAATGTAATAATAGTGAATGACATGTATTAAAAGATAGACCTGGCTCATTAATAACAAGACCAGTATTCAGACGATTATAATTTATTGCAAGAATAGAAGATACCAGAACATTGAAACGTTTATTTAACGACCATAAAGATATTAATAATTCTGACAATGACAAATTAGAAAATATATGAAGAAGAATTTCATTCGGTAATTTTTCGAATTTGGTTGTCATAATATTCTAAAATAACGATAAATAGCAGATTTCTGGTTGTTTAGCAGTTTATTCAAAAGGTCAATTCAGCCTTAAACCAATCTTTGCCTAGTCTAGTAACTACCGTTAATGGTATTCGTCAAAATCTTTACTGTAAAATTTTCTTAAATATGTCCTAGGATTGTTAATTTATCCTCACTTCGCAAAATAAAGGCAAAGTAAATACTTATTTTTGAAATTTTTTCAATACAAAAGCATTCCATACGATAAAATTCACTTAATTGATAACTGTAATCTGTTGCAACTGCTCCTCTACTATACATAATTAACCAGAAAAGACAAGTGTTTTGGTTATCCACATCTTTGTTTGAAAAGGTCTTTAATTATTAGCAGTGCGTTACTTTCCGCGTAGACTCCAATACCAAGAAAACTTTGCTACGCTTTAGAATCAGAGTCTCTCCTCTTTGTGGAACAGTAAAGACATGTGAAGTATTATTTTATCAAGAAAGGAATGAATACGTATGCTTGAAAATAAAAAATGCAATCAATTTTTACCGAGATCTAAGAATCAGTTTGTGTGTAGAAAAAGTAAAGAATTATACTCACAGGTACAACGAACCTATTCCATCTTTTGGTTTTGAAAATGGGAAATGGATACAATCAATGATAAGCGAAACTAATTAGTACTGTTTCGTATTTTTCTCAAAACAATCTTTTAAGGAAAAAGTGCATAAACCTCACCCCTACTTCTTCAGCTTAGTACGCCCTATCAACTGAAATTTCTTATATTGTTTGAGATGAGTGTCTTCGTTTTCGTTCGAAAAATACTATTCTATTGATTATCTTAAGCGCTTATATGGAAAACCTTTACTCGTATAAATATGCGAAAGAAGATTACGTCGTACAGTATTCTCCGTCTATAGAAACGTCTTCAATAAGGACGAACATACCATCTTGCACTGTTATCATCTTAGTGTCACATAGAAGACAGTGTCGAACAACTCTTAATGGTTAGAATTTGTAATACGAGAGTAAATTGTATCTATTGTTAGTTTTTTGTTTTGAAAACGGTTATATTCTTATAGTTTTCCGTTTCTAATTCAGTAAAAATCCTATGAAACTTACCAATATTAGTATATATTCAATTTTGTACGCAAGGATGTATAAACAAGAGAAAAATAATCTTACGAACTTCGATTTCTCATCACGTAGTATTCTTGTGATTCATATAATATAGTGCATTATATTGTTATTGAATAACAGTCAACAAAAACAAACACTCATAAGCTTATACAGAAAAAATGTTGATTATAATTTATGATACGTCGTGCATGAACCAGTTGGACGAGAAAAAGAACATTGACCGATGACTGACATGACGAAACGAACAATTAATCGAACTATCGTCTATCTCATGAACGAAAAAAATTGATTCTCTTATTGGTGAGACGATCGATTTGTTATTCTTAAATTTTTAGAAAAAGAGAAGAGAGAAAATACGATCTATAGTCACAATGATAAAATAATGAATCGTTTACTCAATGATAGAAATGCACATACACGCACTTCAATTGTTGTCTTGCAATTGGTTTTTTAAAAGTCACTGATTTCAACAAATTATCAGTTAGCTATCAACTTTTTCAGACCAATGCCAAGCATTGGAATTTGTGCATCCCTACTCAAGATTAACATCAATATTATTACATAACAAAAGTATTGAGGAAGCTTGCGAAATAAGGTTATACATATAAATTTCACTTCATTGTTGAATATCTTTTGAAATTAAATATTTTATTGAAATAAATAATTTTAATAAGAATGATATCAAAGAAATTTCCTGTGTATACGGAATGTCTTTTAGTTATTGACAAAAAAATGCAATTCTATATTATTTAATATATTTTTTTTCGAATGTTATTTGTCACATCGAATGAGCGTATTTTAAATCTATATGGAGAAACTATAATACGTTCAATAACTGCCAAAGTTCTTTTTCTACTTATTTCATAACCTTAGTTTTTGTTTGTCATAAAGTACAAATAGTTCTGAGATTCGGTTGTTGTCCTTCTGTAATCCACAACGAATACTTTAGGTAGAAACGTTTTCGGTCTTCAATTCACGAGATGAGTCTGTGCATACGGAAGTAGATGTGTTGATCTTGTTTATGCCGACACTTACAAACAATGACCCACTCATGCCCTGCAACCGAACGCAGTAGCTTGGCATCATAATATTCATTACAATATATTGGGATGAGCTTGGAAAGCCATTAAAAAAAGAAAAAACTCAACATTTTAAAAGAGAATTCTTTGAAGTGTACTTGATATCATTCTTATTCTTACTTGTTTTTCTTTGTGATAGAGAATATCGAAAATAGTTTCTAGACGGATGGATGGATGATCGTCAACAATGTGTTTCTCTTTCATCCATCGCTATAGATTAGCGAATTTCATCTACCGAAAACTTTTTGCTATAAATGAGCTGCTATTAATTCTCTTTGTACACCTTCTACTATTAAATTTTGCAGAAAAGTTAACTTTTAACTGTAATCTATTATATATTACTCTCGTCACAATTAAGTTTTTGTTCCATGGCAGAACAAAGATTGGTATACGCACAAAAAATTATTTTCAGCCTAAATAATCAATCATTTTATAGGTCATCAAAACAACTCCTTATTTATGACAGTGTCCAATATTGGAGTCAATCCAATCACATAGGATATGTTTGGCCAGGATTCGCTACAGAGAACTTTCCAACTAAGTCAAACAATTTTCGAAGTAGCGCTTGATGCGTTCTATCAGATGAGAATATTAAACCATTCCATAACGAACGTAACCTACTCAAAACCGCCAAAAACATTGGAACAAACAGCAAGAATACAGCAAAACTTAGTGAAACCTGCGGCGATTCGTTGAGGAGAACTTTCCAACCAAGTCTTAGCACTTTCGAAGTAGAACAAACTAGACTCCAACGATTGAATATCTCATTGCTTGGTTTATCAAATTTTGTCTTACGAAAATCGGCCTTGTACCCAAAACATTTCAGTATTTTTCCTAATCTTCTCTCGATTTGACCAGAACAACTTTTCAAGTTGAGTTTCACAAGCTCCGTCGAGTGGTTATAGCATTTTATCGACTGTGGTCTTCCGTCATTGAAAAACCAGCATTTTATTCTAAGATTTTTAGCATTTTTCCTAAAACCACTCGTGATTCGTTTACAAGTGCTTTCAAACTGAGTTCAACAACGTTCCAAATACAAACTGATTAGTTCAATCCGATGGAACTGTTCGATCCGACCCATGGGTATTCTAGCATACTCAATATCTTATGAAACGACATCATACCAGTCGCCGATCTTTGTAAAACCCATCTCGATTCGGCCACAAGAGCGTTTCATGAACGTTATATTTCTTTATACGCGGATTTCATTGATATTTATCAGTTACATTTACATATCATCGTTGACATGCTTTTATTAGCGTGAAAACTGTTGAAAATATGATGGGCGTTTAATTTTTCTGATCTTCACTCACGACTGTTAACGATAGCATTACTATTTCTCATTATCACGTGACGCACTGCTCCTCGTTGTATACGTCGTTCAGACGATATATAGCAAAAAGTGAGGTTATCTTGTGTTTAATTACCAGTTATTAACATGTGAATTGAAGAAATGTATTTTGTTTTTACATATATGATACAAAGAAAAAATGGCTCATTGTGTCGATCGAATATCATTTTTCTGTTTCCAAATGCTCGTGTGAAGAAAGGAAAAGAAAACTCCATAGGCTATCTTGTGTTGCCAATATAAGAGAAAAGAACGAAAGGAGCCATTTGGTTGTCATAGGTATCGTTATCAGCCATATCATATCATATCATACATATATGTGAGTATGGATAGGTAGGGTTGAGATAACCTACTTACATTTTGATGTAGATACACGAAATCGCCATTGAATCAAGTTGTACATTTCCTCTACATACATGAAGTATTTAAGATCACTAGTTCATACCACTATGTTTCGTTCCTCTAATGTTCAGAAAATAATTGAAACGCTGATGAACTACACAAAAATGGCTGAGTATTTTTGTTTGTGCATGACATTCATAAATACACAATATTACATTTTGACTGTGACTGCATCGTTTTGTTGTATATTTTCCACAGCATAGAAATCCTTGAATAAAATGTTGATTCCTATAACATCCAATGATTTTCTATGTGGCATTCTTTTATACAAGGTAAATCACAGTCTTTGGTCTCATGAAATATTTCAAATGAACGTTTCAACTGATCTTTTACTACTCATTTTAATAGAAAACACGTATCATACATTTCTCTGATGCTTAACACTTGCAACATATCTAACATACTGCAATAGAAGTCATTCTTGATGAAAAACAATTTGAAGAAACATTAGAGCTGCACGATTCTTGCGTGTAAACATAATGTGTCTATCGTTAAGGGCAACAAAAAAATCTCAATGATCACGTATTCTTTATTTCTATGTAGCTGAATAGCCAAGAAGATGTGATTTTTTTATCTATGATAAACATATGAATAAATAGATGTCTATATGTTTACGATAGCATATTGATGATAGCAAATTTTGTCGATCATCATGAGCTAGCGTGATGGAACAATTCATATCGTGTTATATTGCTGGTAGGTCGAATTTGTGAAACTTATACATAGAGATGAAGCTACTTATGCAAGCTGTCGCGAAATGTTTTTTTTGACCATCATCTGCTTTCTTTGTTGTTGCCGAATAAAAAGGAGGAAGATAGATTCATTTTGACTGTGTTCTGTAATATCCTATCATTCCTCATCAATCGATTCTGTCGCATAACAGAATAAGGCATCTTCTAATAGAACTAAGGTAATTTTTATTTCGGTTTTCAGCTGTCTGTTTGTTTATTTCATTGAATTGTCAGTTAAAAACGGTATTCATTAGTTTGTATATTATTTACCTCAAAATTAAACACAAAAAATGAAATCATATCACATTTCCGCGATCAAGACAAGAGCGTCTGCTTTAATTGCCATGTATAGGTGAGCAAAGCTATATTTTGATATTCAAGAGCAAAATTGATATTCAATGAAAAATAGAATTATACATATTATGCGTGAATATAGAAAATATCGCTTTGTGTGAGTAATTCATTATTCGATTGAATGATCATTTTTGTGTATCGATGTATATATCTGTATATCAATCAGACTCGTGTGTTTATACAAGCCACGTGATGTTTTTTATTTTCAATTGTCGACTGCTTCATTCTATTAAATTTGAATTGAATTGAATTGAATGTATTGGCCTTCAATGATGAAATATTGTTTCATTTATTTACTGACATATTTTCTATCGATGCGAATAGTTGGAAATCGAAAAATTGTTTCCATGCTGTTCTCGTGACGATTGGTGATTTCAGCAAATATATAGAATGAAACGTTTCAGCGCAGCTATGTTCTTTCGTCATTTCCCTGATATAAATGCAATGATTTTCTTTTAGTCGATCGATAGCAAGTATTCAACACAACTAAAATGTTTCATAACATGATCATGATTTGTCATCTCATTAGTACAATTCTATTAAGCATGGTTGACGAGAAAGACATGGTCTGTTTAAGCATGGTAGTGAATGAGAAAAACAAGTCAGCACTACATGAGAGAATCAGAATTCTTGGAAATGAACAAATCCTAACAGAAGAAAAATTCGAAATCACTAGTCTCTTGGTATCTGATAGATGGGAAAAGCTCTTTTCTGTTCATTGCTAAAAGAATGTATTCAATACAATAGATGCATGATCACATTTTACAAAAGTATAGTCTAATAATACTTCCTAGCCAACTAATCATTAACAAAAATGCTATTTAATATGATACAATGATGAAAAACCGTAAGCAGTGTTCTCCATATCAAGAATTATTCACCCGAAGCATACGTGCATATTCATGAGTCTTTTTTATGTCGTACTAGTCCTGCTCAGAGATCCGCGAGTCAATCAAAAAAGTGACTCGTCACCGCCTCGCCATGCTGGCGAGTTGCTCATTGCTACCTCGCCTCGCCTCGCCTTCTCAGACTCCGACTCGTCACCGCCTCGCCTCGCCTCGCCTAGAGTTTATAATAAAGTAGTTATTTTTAGGTATTTTGTGAACCGCCCATAACAATCACTATCTTTTTATTTTATACAATCAAATAAAGAATATTTATACATTTAAATAAGTTAAAAGAACAAACATAAATGATAATCAAATAAATAAAGATCGTTCATTTTTTTACTGAGCGTATAAACAATGCTCTGAGAACTGCATCAGTGGAATACTTGGACTAGACTGAATAATTAAATATACGTGTATCCAGAGTGTGCTAAAAGTCAACTAGCAAAAAGAAAACTGCACAGGTGCACAGGATTATGATCAAATGAACTAATTTTTTTTCTAATGGTAGAGGTACTTCAAAGTTTTTATTCATCCCCAGTGAAAAATTTTCGCTGATTTTAATGGAATTATTCTGCAACAAAATCAAAATTGAAATCAATTGATAATTTTAATTCTCGTAGATCACGACTTAATTATTACTTCGTATTGTTACCTAATTCTTTAAATTTGACAAATCAACATGGAATCTTTTTATAGTTTTATAATGTATTATGATACAGAGAATAAATGATAGATATGAATGTAGATTTAATGAGCGATAGTTTTTTTGTTTTAAATAATTTTATTACTTTTTAGACAGTTTTATTACTTTTTTCAATGAAAGAGAAGTGAAGTCAAAACAAAACAGAGAAGAAGACGAGCAAAGAAAAAACAAAACGAGAAACAGACAAGAAGAAGACGAAGAAAAAATGAATAGGAATTAGAGGAAGAAAAAATATGGATAATTTTTTATAAATTCTTATAACGCGAGGCCTTTCGAATTAAGTTATCTTTTTCAAGCGAGTTAATAGATTTGGAAAAACAAGGGAAAAAAACAATATAAATGAGAAACAAAAGAAAGGGGAAAACGAAGTTAATAGATTTGGAAAAACATGGGTATAACAACAATATAAATGAGAAACAAAAGAAAGGGAAATAAAGGGAAAAACGAAGATACAAATGATAACAAAACCGGGGGAATAACGAAAATACAAGTGAAAAGTAAATGACAAAGAGAAAAAAAAAAGAAAGGGAAGCAAGTGGAAGACAAAAACAACACAGAAAATCAATCACAATAATGAAAATCAATAATGGAATAACGAGAGTACAAGTGGAAACGTGAAATTGAAAAACAAGGGAAGTGACACAGAGAAAAAAAGAAAGGGAAGCAAGTGGAAGAGAAAAAACAACACAGAAAATCAATAATGGAATAACGAGAGTACAAGTGGAAACGTGAAATTGAAGAACAAGGGAAGTAAAGAGAATAAATAAGAATAAATATGGAAACCAAAAACATAAGAAATGGAACAATTGTGGAAGAAGAAAACAGGTTAAGATATTTGTATCGTTTAAGAAAAGCCAGAATATTGCATCTATCTTTTGATATTCTGTACGTAATGCATTATAATGCATTATTCGTTTTGGCGATGAATTCTAATGTATTATTCATTGCCCTAATGCATATCAATGCATTGTTCGCTACTGTAATGAATTCTAATGCATATCAATGCATTGTTCGCTACTGTAATGAATTCTAATGCATATCAATGCATTGTTCGCTACTGTAATGAATTCTAATGCATTATTCGTTACATAAATGAACTGTGATGCATTATTCGTTGCTATAATGTATACTAATGCCCTATTCGTTGCTGAAATGTATTATAATGCATTATTCGTTATGCCTTATTCGTTGCTGAAATGTATTATAATGCATTATTCGTTATGCCTTATTCGTTGCTGAAATGTATTATAATGCATCATTCATTATTTTAATGCACTGTAATGCATTATTTGTTACTTTTAATGAACTGCAATGTATTATTCTTTACTGTAATGCGGCATTCTTTAATATTTTTCTATTTCTGTCTAGCGTTTAAATACTTTTCTATTCCTGTCTACTTTTTAAATACTTGTTGTTGGTAACAATCTTACTGCCTTTTTGTCTGGCTTCTTTTGAACCAAAAGATGTTTTAAACTATCCGTAAGTCTGTCGGCATACATAACTGGAATATCGTCTAATGGCGTTCCTTCAAATATTTCTTGCCATAACGTGTGGAATCGTGATCCGAAATTTCGTAAGGATGGAGCGTACGAGAAATGCACGAACATGTTGTTATTGAAATCTGTCTTCTGTTTCCATTTTTTATTCCATGCTAAGTCTAGAACTTTCTCTCTTAGGTTTGAATGTTCTATTCCCAAAAGTATTTCTGGTGTGGTCTGTTTTTTTAGATCTTGAAAAAAACGTCCCATGTGTTTGTCGATGAATCTCGGAGGATACTTATTTAGCAGAAGCATGATTCTTATTTGTTCTAGTTCGCGATAGAGATCTTCGGCATGAGAACATATACGAGTTGCCCGTAGGGGTGCTGCATATGGTATGTTTTTGGTGATATGTGGAGGGTGTGATGAGTGGAACGGCAATACATATGGCTGTGCGGCTAGTTTTCGAAAAACAGTTGTTCGAAAATTGGGGACTTCAATTGTCGCTTTTACATCTAGATATTCCACCGTTTTCCCACCTTCCCATGTAATCTGTATGTTGACATCTGTTTTACCTAGCTCCTTTAAAGTCTGTTCGATTTGTTCTCTTGGTAATCTGCTGGTGAGAAAACAATCGTCTCTAAATCGAAAGTACAGCTCTCCTTGTTGTTGCTGTCGCTTTACAAAATCGCTTTCCCATTTTCTTACATAAATATCAGCAAGTACCTGTGTACATGCAGATCCCATCGCCCCTCCTCTGGTTTGCTTGTAGAACTTGGGCTCAAGACCCGGAAGTTGAAGCACGAATGTGTGGGTGTGGGTGTGGGTGTGGGTGTGGGTGTGGGTGTGGGTGTGGGTGTGGGTGTGGGTGTGGGTGTGGGTGTGGCTGTGGGTGTGGGTGGGTGTGGGTGTGGTGTGGATGTGGGGGTTGGAGAGTGCTGGGGTGAGGGTCGGTGTGTACAGGATGAGAATATCCACACCGACACGCTCAAAATGCGCTGGTTTCCGTGATCGTCAAAGGAGTCTTGATCATGATGAATAAAACTATGCTGAGTTACTTTCTGTCTTTTTAGTTCTGGATTTCAGTCGGATTTTCTATAGTTCGATGAATTCCATGAGAATTAGACTCACTGTAGCATTCTGAATAAATTGTTGAATTCTCTGAAAGTCCTCGATTTGGCTGAATGTCCTGAATTCTTTTGATTCCACAGTAGTTGGAAGTGCCTACATAGTTGAGGGGTAAATTATGGAATGATTAAAATGATGTAGATAAATTGAGTCACAACGAAATTTGTGATAACTTAGTTCTGCGAGTGATTGGAATTTTTTCAATCAGAAGCGAAGAAGTTGCACTCATTTGACTTCGATATCGAGTGTCATTCTGGTGTTATTCGAAGCATTCCGAGTTACGATTATTTTCAGAGATGCTAGTCAGAATATGAAAATCAGGTTAAAAATTAAAAGTCACAGCACCACGTATCATTCTCTCGAGATATAGACTTTTAGGTTGTAACGTGGAGGGGAAAGTCACCGGAAGATAATCGTCACAGCTCACCACCGTCTACATTCGGGTTCCAATTCAGCCACGATCGTAAGCCAGCGTACGTGTGTGTGTTTTTCTGTTGAGTCGAGATAACTATATGAACGCAATATATTATCAACACACTTTGAGAAATCTGATGCAATGACACGTTTGTTTTCCTTGTATTCCCCGTCGCATGAAAGTTAATAATTCATTCTCATTGCTACTGAGTGGCATCAACATCTTGATGATCATGTGTCACTCAGGGTCCAATACGAGAGTATGGAAAATGTTGGTCATACATTGGATTCTCCTCTTTTGTCTGTCGTTGAGTATTCTAGTAGATGCATCATTCCAACTGTACGCCACGGATCGAGCGAATCAGAAGTCAGGTAACACATTTTTCTACTACGACTGCTTACTTTATCATTCGTTGGACGAAATTAAAACAATCTACGTTGGACTTAGTGATTTTGATTTCTTCAAACCCAACTATTATGTAATTCAGTACTGTGTGCGCCCACACGAAAAAGACAACATTTCAAAATCGACGAACGGAAACGTTTTAGCAGTACTCAGTTTCGAGCAATTGCGACAGGAAAATTATGATACAAATGATCTTTTATTGTGGTCGGCTCCAATTGATCTCGTTGAGCGATATCAGGAGTATTTGGATAGTCCAACCACTTCTTCTTCTCTTCAACGTTACTTAAACTGCACTCCTCCGTGGTTTGGATCCACCTGCCAATATACATTTGAAACAAGTGTGACCTTCGATGACATCGTCACTGCTACATATCGTTCCAAGTCAATCCCATCCACAGAATACGATCCTGATATTTTCCATTATACTAATTTGACCTGCTATGCCTTTTTGAATTGTACACGAGGACCGAACGTAAACACCTGTCTTGATTGGCGAGAAGTGTGTGATGGAAAAGTGGACTGCATGGGAAATGGTGAGGATGAGATGGGATGCTTCGAACTGGAAGTGAATAAATGCGGACCAAATGAGTTCCAATGTCACAACGGGATGTGCATTCCAGGTACTTTCTTCAATGATAATCTATTCAATCCAGACTGTTTGGATAGCACAGATGAACCTTATGTTAAAAGACTGATCGACGACTGGAATATTTTCTCGACGTGCTATCGAGATCCATCATTTCGATGCGAGGAAGCCGACCATCCGTTTCCATGGACGTATTTGACTTGTGGGGACGGGCACCACGTTCCGCTTTCAGATAGAAGTTCCGGAGGTTGGCGTTCATGTTTTAACGACCGTGATTCTGCTATTACGAAAAATCTCTACTCTTATGAAGCCAACGACCACTTGTCGAAAGCTTGCTGGTTGCTCTTGTATTGCCTTATCCCCTCTGATTTCATGGATGATAGATGCAGCTTTCTCTGTAAAATACCCTTCAATTGCACGGTTCATCTCGGGTCTAGTTGCACACCAGACGACGTAATTTACCCTCGGCACCCTCTGCTCGACGGCCTTTGGTTTGCCTATTCTACAAACAGAACAATCACAGTTTCATATCCCTACGAGGAGTTTCTCATGCCGAGCTATATTTGCTTCGATACGAAACGTAACCCCCATCTAAATGTTACTCTGTTTATTAACGACTCATCATGCTCTGACATTGAATCGCTTCAGATTAAAGATTTTTCAGATATTCAAGAGTTATCTCAATACTCTCTGCCTGTCGATACAACGGGAAATGAAACGCATTGCCGTGATCCGTCGCTATTCCACTGCCCTCGGTCGTCAAAATGCATTTCCAAGCATCGCCTTTTGGATGGAAGGAATGATTGTTATGGAGGGGCTGATGAAATCTACAATGGATCTTGCGATCTGAATGATCGTTTCCGCTTTCAGTGTGCTTCAGATAACAAGTGTTTCTCGCCGATGATACTTTTTGATGAGAAAATAAAATGCCATAAAGTTGGAGAGTCTGCAATGAATGATGAGCGTTCAAAACAGTTTTCCTTCCAGCAACTGTGTAATGGGTACCAGCATGTGGCAGCAATGTTATTCAACGAATATAATGAAACTGATGAGACGCACTGCGAAGAATGGCCATGCGATAATGTTTACACACGCTGTGACGGAGCTTTTAGTTGCAAGAATGGAAGCGATGAGCGCTACTGCGGTCAGCCATGGTGTCCTGTTGATCATCATCCGTGTGTATCGATTGAGAATTATTCAATTTTGTGCTTGTCTTACGAGCATGTAAACGATAATATTAGTGACTGTCTTGGTGCGTCAGATGAGCGGCAATATTGTCAAAATAAAGAAACTACGTTTCTTGAAAATCGCTATCGATGTCAGAAAACTTCAGATTGTATATTCTCTCTGTTGGCTTGCACGGTCGGCGATTTTTTATGTCCACTGGACAACTTGATTGGATTAGAGTGCCAGAGTAACAGGATTATTCTTGATATTTTAGAACATCTCTCCGATAGTGCTCTAATAAATCTGAAATACAAACACTTTATGCTACTATCGCGTCCACTCAGTGAGCGAGCATTTGTATCGTCTACCAGTGATATTTCTCTTGTGTCACAAATCACCCCATCAACGACCGTGTTTGTCAGGAATGTTGAGACATTTCTGCCGGATTATCGACGAGCATGGATTTGCAATCGCGGTATCATGATTTACAGTGGAATACAAAAGTATGAAAAATGCATTTGCCCGCCAAGCTACTTCGGAGATCGCTGTCAATACCAAAGTCAACGAGTTAGCCTGACTCTGCAATTTCGCCGAATATGTGCACCTGATTGCCGTGGAGCATTTACAATGGTGATAATCCTTCTAGATGACGAACATGCTATCCATTCGGTAGAACAGATAATATATGCTCCTATACGTGATTGCAGCAACAAGTCGAACATTTACCTGCATTACCAATCTCGAGTAAAGGATATGTCAAAAAAGTATCATGTTCGAGTTGATGCTTACAACAAAGCCGATCTCAGTTTTCACACTAGCTGGATTATACCTATACCTTTTCTCTTTCTTCCGGTGAATCGGATTGCTCATCAATTGATAATTCCAACTTCTAGTCATAACACTTTGAAGCAGCACTCTCTCTCATGTGGCATTCATGGGCATGGTATTCAAGCAACAAACACGGGCGAGTATTTCTGCCGATGTGATTCTGGTTGGTCAGGTACGCACTGTAACATCACCTACAAATGTAACTGCTCACCAGATGCAATTTGTGTGGGTCCATATACATGTATCTGTCCCGTGAATAAATATGGTCCTCGTTGTTACCTCAAGTCAGCGTGCAACGTTAATCTTTGCAAGAATGGAGCGTTATGTATTCCTAATGATGAAAAGCGGTTTGAAGATAGATTTTCTTGTGAGTGCAAGGACGGCTTTTCAGGAGAATATTGTGATACAGTGGACACACGCATTGATATATTTTTCTCCAATGGTCTTCCTGTTCCTCAGTCCCTTCTCGCTTATTTTATCACCGTACGCGAGAAAGCTGATCCGATCTACACGACCATTTTACGCAAAATTCCATTTGATCAAGACTCAACCACACTTTATATGAGCTCCCCAGGTCGACGATTCCGGCCTCCGTTTCCGGACCGTTTCCGGCCGGATTCCGGTCATTTTCCCGAAACTTCCTGCAGGATCCGGTGTCTTTCCGGCGGGAACCTGCCGGAAAAAACTAGGATCTTGGAAGCAGTATTCCCGGCCGGAAAGTCATCGTACCGGAATCCTTAATATTACGGCTATTTCCCGGCGCCGGAAAAAACCGGAATTCAGCCAGAATCCTGACGGAATACGTCGTGGAACTTTCCGGAATATGTCGCGGAAATTTCCGGAAACCGCCAACAATTCAGTCTGCTTCCACATTGAAATCGATTTGAAAAAGCAGATCCCACTGGAATCACTCCGTGAATAAAAGAGCTCTACATAAAATCATCAGCTTCATAATCACATCATCTCAATTTAATATTCACGACCACACAATCATAAAAGAGATGCACTACTGAATCTTTTATAAGTTCCACTGAAACCCAAAATGGTGCCTCAGCTGGGAGCACACCCAATGCTCTTTTAGTGGTTACGACTGTCGCAATACCAATACCATCAATACCAATAGTAAGTGGTATTCTATGGTACTGGAACTGATGACATTGATCTTGACGGATACTAGTATTAGCATTGGTATTGATGGTAAGGCGCACATAAGGCCAAATTCGTGCAAAATTTGCTTTAGTTTTATTTATACATGGTTGAATAGAGCCATTTGAGCTGATCACGATTATGTGGTTTTTATTTGTGTTTTCAATATTGACCTTGAGGAAAATAGAAAGTACTCGTCGGATCTAAAAATTGGCATAAGTGGCTTACGTTAGAAACATAATCGTGATCAACTCAGCTGGCTCTATTCAACCATGTATAAATAAAACTAAAGCAAATTTTGCACGAATTTGGCATTATGTGCGCCTTACCATCAATACCAATGGTAATACTAGTATCTGTCAAGATCAATGGCCTCAGTTCCAGTACCATAGAATATCACTTGCTATTGGTATTGATCGTATGGGTATTAGCATTGGTATTGGTGGTATTAGTATTGGTGTTGGTAATGCTAATGGTGTCGTTAGTATTCGTCCCGGTGTTGGTCTTCATATTCGTATTCGTGCTATTATTGCTATTCGTATTGTTACTGCTATCGATTTTGCTACTGCTATTGCTATTGGCATCGGTGTTGGTTTGATATTGGTATTCGTATTGGCATTGGTATGGTGATTAGTAACTGTATTTGTATTGGTGTTGTTATTCGTATTGCAGTTGCTATAGCTATTCACATTCCTATTCGTATAGGTGTTGGTTTTTGTATTGCTATTGGCATTGGTATTGGTATTATTATTATTATTCTTACTGCTATTATTACCGATACATCCGCTATATCTCCTGAATCGATGACTACCCAACAACTACGGTCATCAGTTCTAAGTACGCTACGAAAAGGGTCCCATCTATTATAGCCATGGACTTTTTTAAAAAACGAACTAGCCATAGGTTCAATAACATTGGCAATCCCAAAATCGCCTCTGTTTCACCACAAACCATATTTATAATCCCGAACCAATAAAAATCGAGGTTGCGAAGAAACATGAAAAATTCAGTCGCCCCGTCTCAAATTACCTATGAGGAGCTATTTTTCGAAAAACTCGATTTTCATTGGTTCCTGGCTGACCAATGGGGTTTCGAGTGAAATGGATGCGAAATTCGGTCTCCCCGACTCAAACTACCTATGGGGAGCTATTTTTCGAAAAAAAGTACGTTGCTGATAGACCCCGCTCGTTTTTATGCACACGGCAAAGGTATCAAATAAGTGTTTTTATTGTCGTCGGTTCTGGACCTATTCCACTTAAATCGGTACTATGACCAGTACCAAGAGGAACACCGAAAACCATAAATATTTGTGAAAACATACCGTATTAGTATTCTTACATTCAAAATTAAAATCAAGCTGATGCTTACTTTTTTACTACAAATGCTCCTTTTAACCCTTTTTCAATTTCGCAACTAGAAACTGTTGAGGAGAAGTTAGAAAAACGTAGAAACAAGAAACCGAGTTCGTCCGTCAATAATTTCTGAGATTCAATGTATAAATCATGAATGAGCAAAAACATCATTCCCATGCTCACACTCAGTCAACTTACCCCCAGCCAACGACTCGACGAAATGAAGTGCACGGCGGACGACGCCTCCTTATATAGTCGTTGGATGAGCATTGAAATCAAAATCATGCTCATGCTCACTTTTTGCTCAAGATGCTCTTTTTTTACCCTTTTTCCATTTCGTAATGTGAAAACTGTTGAGGAGAAGTTAGAAAAACGTAGAAACAAGAAACAGAGTTCGTCCGTCAATAATTTCTGAGATTGAATGCAGAAATCATGAATGAGCCAAGAAAATCATGCTCATGCTCACTTGTTTGCTGCAAATGCTCTTTATTCACCGTTTTTTCGTCTGCCATGTAAATACAGTTTAGCAGGTATCTGGTTGGCGTAAAAAGAAGAAGTAGAGTACATCCTGGAATTATTTTTTAGGCTGAATGCATAATTGAAGAATAAAAAAAAAGTTCTGTGGATGCTCAGGGTCTTTCTGAAAAGTGTCTTTCGCCTCCTTTTGTATTTCGCGTAGTGGAAACGGTTGAATCCATTCAATTCGTAGTTGCAGAGATAAATTTGCGCTCATTGTTGAAAATTTTGTATGATTGAATTCAGAAATGAAGAAATAGTGTTTGGATGTCGGTTTTCGTGCTTGTAAGTATTGATGGATGTACGGACGTCTTTCTCAATCTCCACACGCTTCATAGGTGGACACCCACAGAGATGCCCACACCCACACGCTGTTGTCTCGTGT
>OENT01002064.1:15356-29116 GCA_900239685.1 Rotaria macrura | reverse complement strand
TTTCTGTTCATTTGGATGCTACCTTAAATCTACCGAACCTTTTTAAGGGGTTCAGAAAAGTACTTATTGTTTTTTAGAGTGTGGATGTGTGAGTGTACATGCAAATGTGAGTACACTGATACAGACTAGAAATATATCCACATGGACACCATGCTCTGTGTAGCTGAGGAATCGAATATTTCAAGAACCGCAGTTGATGAGTTCAACAGCCAACACTATGGCGTGAACAAGGTTTGAGCACATTAGTATTGAAATGACTTGTGCCACCTGAGCGTACCAACGGAGTGAGATGTTTCAGGAGCTGCTTTGAGAAAGCAAAGGAAACTCAATCTACTTTCTTGATCGCACCATAACCACGAACAGGTTATGAGTCAAAACATACGGCTTTCTTAGCTCGCTGGAAATAAAGACCTGGAAGAAATCAAAAGACGGGATAACAACTGCGACTTAGTAAGCATAAACGATAATGAAAATCATTTTCTCAGATACAGTCGACAGTCTTTCCAGCAATCACTTGGCTCATGCAGAGATGATTGATTGCCCTTTGTATATGCTGAGGGAGAAATTAAAATTCAGAGCATTTTAAAATTTAAATGAATATTTTTTCATTTTAACAGCAGCTAGATCGAATGCGATTGCACAATATCAGTATTTTCCATCATAAAAGTTAGTCTATACATGGTTTACTTTTGCAGGTTGTCTGCAAAAGTAAATTGTGTCATTTCGGTAGTCTTTCTTTCTGATATTGTGCAATCAAATTGGATCTAGCTGCTGTTCAAATACAAAAATATTCATTTCAATTGATATTCGCTCATTCACATATTTTATTTTAAAATTTCTCTAGTGGAAATTAAAATTTTTATCTTCCCTAAGGCAAATTAAATTTTTTTTGTAAGTACTTACTTTTTATATAATTCTCGATTTTTCTGAAATAATTAAAAATTTACTATTTGTGTGATGGTATGAGTGGATGTGGGTGCAGGTGTGAGTGTGGAAGGATGTGGACCTGTACCAATCAAAATCTCACCCTCACCAGCACTTATATTGTTCGTTCAAGCAGAGTTTGTATAGCTACATCCACAAATATGATGGACGGGCACACAAACATTCCTGCCCAGACTTCTAGACGAATATTCAGTTCTACCCGTTTCAGAAAAATCAAACATTATATAAAAATTTTAAAAAAATTTTAATTTGCTCTTTCGGAGATTAAAATTTTAATTTCTTCTACAGGAATTTTTAATTGCCATGAATTTTGATTTCCCCTCCAACATATACATCATTCATCGATTGACTGGATTCAGTCATCCTGAATGAAACACGTGACAAAATCAGTCGTAGTGTTTCGTCTGCATAAAAATGCGCTAGTTGCCACAGTTCCAGCTAATTACAGACTGCAGTTCTCTGATTAGGCTTTGTAGGACCAACTTGCTATGCCTAATCTGCAGATATTGTTCTAATTGACTGTCACATATTCTCATATTTGAAGAATTTCGTTCGTGAGAAGAGTATTGGCCTCGATGATGAACTGCTAGTGAATGGTGTAGGCCCCTTGAGTGACCTTGATCTAGAGATATGCTTACAAATTAAATAACTTTTCCTTATCCCTTACAGTCAGTGGGTTGCCACTGATGGTCAGAAAATTCAAGAAATGTGACAAGCTTTATCATGCAGTTTAATTATGTGGCCTTCCCAAGAGCTTTCCTAAAAATCTAGTGGCATCTGAGAATATTCAATATGATTCTTTCGCTGAAATAGAGGGATCAATATTAGAGCAGACTAACAAGTAATCTCTGCAATAAAATCATAAGACACAGTCAGCTGACTAGGAATAGATGTATAGTGAATGCACATGGTAGCAGGGTATCGGTTCGAGAGACTTTTCAATAGATGTTCTCACGTGTTCCACAAATGATAAATGATTGAACCTCATTTTTAGCAACAATGCAATGATGGCAATGATGAAAACATAATAATTTATGGGATTTGTGAAAATCGTTTCTCATTCTTATGTCCTTTTCATGTTGATCAATCACATCGGTTAAAATTGAGATTTGAACAGTTGTGTAACGGTATAATCGAGTATGTCTCCGAAACGACAGAAGATACGGATGAGTCAAACTGTTCAATGAAACAATGGCCTTGTAATACGTACTATACCAAATGTAATAGAGCATGGAATTGCCTAGATGGACACGACGAACTTCTTTGTGAACAAAATCTACTCTCGACCAGTCATTGCAACGGTACAAAACATTTTTGTTTAGATATAAACACTGGTGAAGCAAAATGTTTATCTACAACGCGAGCTGGCGATGGCACGATTGATTGTGTTGGGTCGTTTGATGAACGCGCTTTCTGTCGAAGTGAATATCCTACTGAATACATGCATTTATATCGATGTAAAAATTCGAATCAATGCATCACATACGCTCAAGTTTGCAATTGTCGCCAAGATTGTCCCGAAAATGATGACGAAACACTTGCTTGTCTTTGGCGTAACAATGGAAGAAAGCCAAACTGTTCTTCCAAACAGTTTCAATGCCGAAATAATGAAACTTTATCGTACCATATCACTCCGAAATCTATTCATTGTAATAATTATGCTGACTGCTCCGAGGTTGAAGATGAGCTTTTTTGTGATTTGAATGATCTATTATCATATCGACGACTGGTATTGCGTAAGATAGCACCGGATTCCGAACAATCGAACAGTGGCATAGTGCGGAGCTCATCGACTACTGATACCGATTTTAAACATTGGTATTGCAACAGTGGTTTGTACGTTCACTCGATTATGGATCACGCAGGTTTCTTTTGCCTCTGTTCAGAATACTACTACGGTGACCGTTGCCAATTGCAGCGGAAGCGGGTCTCGCTCGTTCTAAAACTCCAAATAACAAGTACATTTGACCGTACGCAATCAATATTGAAAGTTGTTGTTCTATTGGTACGCAACGATACTCAAGTTTCAATTCTTTCTCATAAGCAATTCTTGTTTTCAGCAGAACGACACTGTTTACCTAAATATATTCTAAACTTGCTTTATCCCATGAATGAGGATCCATTCTTGTCTGCTTATCATTCCGTACACATTTATGTATTCACTGCATACCTGCTTGAACATTTGGCATCATGGCAATTTCCCGTACCATTTGATTTTCTGCCCGTCAATCGAATAGCAAAAGTACTTGATTTACCTGATCCTGGGCAAGTATCAAAATCACCAGCAACAATGTCTCTCAAAGGAAATTGTACTACATGTGCTCAAGTTGCTGTTTGTCTTGGATACGATATTGATCTCAATCGAGACATTTGTGTCTGTCCCTTGAATCGAATTGGTAGCCGATGTTACATTGTATTCGATCCTTGTGATGAAGACAGTTGCAATGGACACGGACTATGCACACCATTTGAGGGTCCACAACAAGCAAAAGATCAACAATTCTTGTGTACGTGCAACGAAGATTGGCACGGTGAACGTTGTGAAAAGGCTACAGCGCGAATTCATTTATCATTCGCTCCGAATTTCCCATTTCCAGCAGCGAACATTGCACTCATTCACACTTTCTTTTTGGAATTGACGCCTGAACTACAGTCTACGTTTTTTCATCGCCTACATCGAGAAGAAACACATTTTACTGTATATTTGTATCCTGCACACGTTTTGCCCCCGATCATCTTTATTCAACTCTTTGAAGATCGACAGCACTCTCATTTCTATTTGGTATATAAAAAAGACAACACATCGATGTTTGAAATTACTAGCGAAATTGACTTCTCTCGTCGTTGTCAACCTATTCAAGAATTGTTCAATAGCACAGTTCTTGCTCAATCTTCCTTGCTTCGAGTCAAACATTATCAACAACCATGCTCCAAACAACAGCCAGGTGAAATTCTGCCATGCTTTTATGACGAAGAATTCATGTGCTTCTGCACCACTCTTATTCCTACTGAATGCTTGAATTTCGAGTCGAATGCTCCCCTTTGTTCATCCGATAAGTGTAATGGGCAAGGAATATGTGTACAGAACTCTATTGTTTGTCCTACACGATCAACATGTTGGTGCAAACCGTGTAGTTACGGATCTACTTGTCAATTCACACGAGCTGGCTATTCTCTTTCTCTCGATGCCATCCTTGGTTCTCACATAGATAGGAACACGAACAGCATTCTTGCCCAGTCAACAGTTGTTCAAACAACAATAGCCATCCTTAGCACCGTTATCACAATTGGTATTATACTTAGTGTGCTTACCATCGGTGCATTCGCTCAAAAGAAGACACATGAAGTAGGTTGTGGTCTCTATTTACTCGCCTCGTCGATATTCAGTCAACTCATAATGATTGTTCTGATATTGCAAATGATAATTCTGCTACATGTCAGACAAACTGATGTGAGTTGTTCACTCATTGAATTTCTTCTCAAATGGTGGTCTTCGTGTTGTGAATGGCTTAATGCATGTGTAGCCATCGAGCGCACACTTGCTGTCGTACAAAAAGCTCGATTCTCTCGTTCCTCAAGTCAACGTCGGGCCAAATTTATTATCTTTGGTGTGATTTGTTTTCTAGCTCTTGTCTGTTCACTCGAGTTGATTTTTCGGCGCATAGTTATCGATACAGAAGATGAGCGACCATGGTGTGTATTGACAATCAATCCGGATCAGCCTAAACTTCTAACGTTATATTCTATCATCATTATCTCTCTCTTCTTCCTGCCATTGGTAATCAATATGGGCAGCGCTAGCATCATAATTCTCGGTGTTTATCGATCCAAACAACATCCAAAAGGAAATTCGTTGCCGAACAGTGAGAACAAAGTTCAGCTGAAAATCCGATTCGAATTACTTCTTAAGCAAATCAAAATGCATAAACAAATTCTTATTGCACCAGTTATTCTCTCTCTGCTTACTATTCCTCGAATTGTATTTGCCTTTGTCTTTGTCTGTACGAAGCTCAATCAACGTCCTATTATTACTTTACTTGGGTATGTTGTAGGCTTTTTACCAACAATTGCTATTGCCGTTGCATTTGTACTACCTTCAGAAGCCTATCGAGCGGCACTTATCATATTTACCCAACAATTGACTTCTCGGTTCATACGAAATTGACTTTGATGAGCATATGAAAGCTTCATATTACGTCTAAGAAGTAGAAATGATGCTTAAGCTCTAATCTATACTAAAAATGCTATTCAATATTTTGCTGATGAAAAACATTCGTAGTCTTGGAAAAGCTGCCACTTTATTAAAGCCATGTTATCTCTTGCTATTCAAAACTGCCATCCTCCATTACAAACAGTTGAGATTTATTTGAATCGACAGATGAGACTGTATCGCATCTAAATTTTAAGTAAAGTGTTTTTTGTTCACTGGTCAATGTGATCGTCTCTGAAATAGTCTACGGTCTTTTTCTTTCTTTTGTCTCTCTTCAAATCTATATATACATGCTTTCCCCTATCTTTTTGCTAGTTTAGGTGGCAGTTGGATTATGTTAGTTGTTGTTTTAGTTCTACAAGTAATAGCAGATATCTATAGTTTTCAATCATTACTATTATTATAATTACTTTCGTTGTTTTTCTTCTTGTGCCAAGTGGTCGTCATTCATTGTCAACATATTCATATCCTCATTTCGAATAAACAAGTTTATGAGTATTAATATACCAATTTCGTGTAACTATCTTATGTATAGTCAAGTTCAGCAGTAAGTTTATACATGAGTAATAAAATCTATACAGACCAAAGATTCCGATGATTATCGTTCAGCTAACGTGCAACACGTACGTAGAAATAAAAGGTAAAGAAGAATATTAGAATATTTGCTGAACTTATAAATTATCTCTCTTTACTATATTCAATATGTCTGAAACTGTTCTGGTTTACAGAAACAAAACTGCAATGAAGAGATTTTGCAGTTTGTTTTGGAGTGATGTTCAAGAGGAATACAAGTCGATTCTCATACTTTCTTCTCTCTCATATTTATTCGCTCTTCGTATTACTTGTGAAATTTTCGATTCAACAACACATTCACCAAAACTAATCCATTGACTAGTTGATGCATCCTGTCACTCTCAATCTAATTTCAACCAATGTCGATTCGAATCGATGACCTTTGATAAGTCATACTTATTTAATTGATTGAAGTAGTTATCAAACATTCACCTTTTCTTTGAGAAATTAATAAACCATATGAATAAAAGCTATTTCGCTAATTTGCAACGTAGTCAGTTGAAACATTTAGGAACTTATGTAAGAAATCACAGTAGACAAAGAAATTTTTATCATCATGCCTACCACCTGTTTCTTAAACTATAAGAGATGATCTGCATCAACGGCATAGTCCAGAAACATGAGCTGTAAATGATAATTTGGAAAATACATAGTCATGCAAGCATGAGGAATGGATTGAAAAGCGTTCCAGTAATCTCATGCAGTGGCTTGCTTGGTTTGAAGGACGAGTGAAAGTACTTATTCACTGAATGTTCACAGTTGACATCATTTCATGCAAGTCATAGAAGTAGTTGACGAATATTTAAGGCAGCAATATTTACTTGTGAGATTTCCAACGATAAACCGTTTATGTCTTGGTCAAAGTGATGAAAATAGCTGATGAGAGGAGATTCCAAAATTACCAATAACATGGCTGCCTTATTTTCAAAAGATCCACAGAGGCTCAAGTTTTTCTCTAGACTTGATGAAAGACTTTGAACTAGATATGTGCAACATTGTCCCGGTCTCAACGGGACTGGGACCAAATCTTTCTTTTTCACGGGACCGGGACCAAAATATTTTTTTGTCGGGACAGCAAAGGAGCCGGGGTCAAAAACTATCAATCCCGCTCATGTCTACTCTGAACTCTCAGCTTGCTGACAACTGTCAGAAGCCATTCGACAACTTCTATCCGAAAGAGTTCAAAATTCTCGATAACTTTATCTAATTAGAAAGATAGAAAAGCTTTATTCGGGATCAGCAGTTCCAAAATCGGAAACTTTGGAAAATCAAGTTTTCATATATGAAACATACCGAGGAATCGTTTGTTTTGACTTTGTCTGCTTCATACGAACACCAATAGGAAATATGGCAAGCTTTTTATTAAAAAACTTGGCTAATAAAAGTAATTGGACTGATAATGAGTGAATCATCTGAAGTTGAGGTTTGAAGTTGAAGGTTACTTTTTTAGTGTTCAAAACGATATTTATGCTATAAAATATTATATTATCGGCTGGTTAAATAAATAAACATCGAGTAGTAACATTCTCACTTATAAAGCAGTATTACATACCTTTCGATTCAACCAATCACTATTTTACACTTCTTAATGTAAATATCATTTTTTTATCAATCTACTTTATACATACAAATTAGTTATTTGCATACTTTTTCATACTGAACACTCTCAGCTGTCGAGTACATCGAATTACATGATATGCAATTCAAAAGGTTTTTGTACATATGTCAAGCTCTACGAGGCATCATAGCGATTTCTAAACCAATCAAACGCTTTATTTTTCTCGGAAAGAACAAATTCTGAACTATAAATTTGCTAACAGACATACTTTTGCCAAACACATCTGAGAAGGAGGGCAAGTATAAAACTAAACACTTTTTAAAAAGTTCTTGCAACTTGAAAAGTTCATATTTCTTAATTTTTTTGAGCTTCATATATTAATCTCGAACAAAAAATACATCAAATTGTAGTGCACCAAAACCTCTATAGATATCAACATTGGTGCAAGTTTTAGATCCATTCTTAACGCTTCAATCAAAAGAATTGTAATCATGAAATTTTTGGTAAGATCAAATCTTTTGCAAAAACGATCACTTTGCAAGATAATCGACCATCATCTTCAGATATGATGCATGAATTAATTCTTTTGCATTTTTTGTTCGAAGTACGTCCGAGAAAAGACGTTTTGCGGAAAAAAAGAATTCAAAAAATACTTTTTGCTCTTCCGAAACCATCAGGTAGTAAGAACGACTAAATAATTTAGCCTCTTTGAGAAGAAGATATATTTTGGTACAAATGTCAAAACTAATACCATTGGAAGAACCCCATGCCATGTATCTTGGTTTTTGGAGAAGTGCTGATTTCTGCCGCGAAAGATGTGGCCATCTGCTATTGAAGATGTATAATCGCCGGTAGGATATCTTAGGTCAGGATTCGACTTATTCCTGAAAAGATTTGCGATACTCAGTTCTCCAAATGTGTAGACACAACTCTCCACCTTCTATCGTGACGAGATCCGCACAGTAGACACCTCGATCACTCGTTGAGAAATTAACTAATAATTTCTAATTAATTTAGTGCAGTCATTGTAGTCCAGAAGGACTCTTTCCCGTGCAACTTCACAAGGTGGAGATACCACTCGCCAGAGAGATCTCGATGAGATCTATACGATGATGTGCACAGTGGTTTCTGAGTTTCAATATCGGGATTTGAAGAAAATTGCATTTAAGGTTTAATTAGTTCATATATTTTGGAGGAATGCTGAAGAAACATCAAGCACTGTTTGACTTTGTCACTTTTGTTCGAAAAAACACATTGCAAGAGAGGTTCTGGTCACATCTGACTTTAAACTTCGTTTGTATTGCGTCACTTTTTATTTTTGCTTTATTGCATACACAGTGGAGGATTTGTGTGGTGCGACGAAGCGACCGCGCCCCCTTCCGAAATCTAAGATCAGCCACTGCTCTTACAAAGCAAGCAGAAAATATTAATCTTTTATCGATGAAAGTTAGCAGAAAGATTGCACATGACGCATACAAGAGAAAAAAAGAAATAAAATGTTATATTTTATTCGTTGTTCATTTTCGTCGTCCTTTGCTAAGTATCATCAATAAGGTATAACGAAATAAAATTAAAGAGAATTATTTTTTCGTTCTCTCTCACATCCGCTGATCAGTGTAACGTGAACTGATATTTATACTTTTCTGTGTGCTCGTGCAAATCTTGCAAAAAGACAAAAAGAACGTATTACTCGAGCAACGTTCGACACTGTAATGTGTCGTTACATTGCACGAAAAAACAATGAATAAGACTTTACGGATATCAATGAACAACGAAGGAAAAAATTGTTCGAAATTTTACAAGTACTAAGAGAGTTTCTTTTCGAAAAGAGCAGGAACATCTATGTCTGCTGTCTCCGTGTTGAGCAGATCAAGTCCCAAAATGTGAAAGTTTACAACCAGAAATATATTGATTGGGAGAATTAGTCAATTTATCAATGGGCGATCGTTCCAATCGAGATGTCGATCGTGCAGATATCGTCAAGATCTATCGGGAGAATTGAAGAGAGAGAATTCGTACGGGAAAAAGTCGTATCGTGACCTAAGATTTCCTACGTTGCAACTAAAAATCGATGAGACGAATAGTCTTGCGACAAATTATCCAGTCACCATCTTAAAAACTATTATTTCATAGATCGAGAAATGAAAACTAAACAAATTCAAAAGAAACAGACTGATAGAAGAAAACTATAATTATCTTCAAGCTGTAGATGTGCATTGGTTGATGAAGATCACTTTGATTTTAGTATAATGAAATTTCACTCTGCCTATTTATTGATTTTCGAATCAAATTAATTTTGATCCGATTTTATTTAATGATGTTTCGTCAACGAAGATGACTTCATCAGACTACATATATATATATATATATATATGTGAGGGAATTGCGCTGGTATTGTACGGTTGGGCGAAAAAAATCGAAAAAAAAGAGTGACTTTAAAGAACGGTTGAATTGTGCATTGGATAGAGCTTGATTGATTGTGTCTAAATCAAGTATTTCCCCAACTATCAGGTTCTTCATTTCAGAAAAAAATCGAGTTTTTATCAAAACTGCATCTTTTTCAAGATTTCTTGACATAATAAAATAAATAATTTTAGAAATATTTTGACAAAAAAAATCAGGAAATAACAATTAATATATTGTTATTATATATCAATCGAAAGCTTTTGAAATGGAGAATCTAATGAGCGTATATAGAACTTTATCGACAGATATACATGCCGATAGTAAAAGCGTAAAGGTACGGATGACACCCTCATCATGACCATCGCCGTCTTAATTTTAGTTTGTTATTTGATTCATAAGACCCTTAGAAAAAACTTTTTTATCAATAGATTACTCCTTCTTTAGTCTGTCGAATAGAACAAGACAGTTTGAATTTTCTTTTAAGTCGACGTTAGTAGATTGAATTTAATCTGTCGGGACATTTTTCGAGTAAAGTACTCTTTTTTCATGACTATGGTACAAGCTTAAAAGCTAAAATGTTTACTACAGATTTATCATATAGTCAGCTAAAAAGGATAAAAAAATCATGACCTTAGCTCTTACAATTACCGAGAAATCAAAGAAACAAAATCCAAAATCTGTTGGGATATTAAGGAAAAAAACAATACCTCTTACGTCTTATTTTTAGTTTTTTATTTGATCCGTAAGTTCGTTAGAAAAAAAAATTTCATCAAACAATTTCTCGCTCTTTACTCTACCGAAAAGTAAAAACAGATTGGCGTTTGCTTTTGAATTGGTTTCAGTAGATTAAATTTAATCTGTCGGAACAGAAACTGGTCAAAGTGTATGTTTAGCTAGTCTTTGCAAGATTTGATCAGAAAATCAAAACAAAATCTGTGATCAATCTATATGATGAGAAAGAGGAAAGTCTTAGCTACAAAATGGTTACAATAAATTATTTTTATCTATTCAAAATTGTAGGGCAGTAAGAGTGATTTTCGTCGATAGGTGGGCCCAAAAAGCACTCACATTGACCTTTTGTGCTTGAAAATTTCATAGCTATGATAGCCAAAAATCTCGATAGTTTTAAGGTAAGTAGAATAGAGCCCCAGGAATATTTCAAAGAAAAACTTATTAAAATTGGTTTAGTAGAAGTTGAGATATAAGTATTTTAGTGTTGGAAATTCAACCGTACAGTAAGAGCGCAATTCACTCATATAATTATATACACATGTTTAATTTTCATTTTCGTTATTATTTATTGGTGGTGGAACAAATAAGAAGTCGATACTGAACGAAGATTTGCTATTGAGCTTTTCCCCTTCGTTAGTTCTACTATCAATAAATAGAAAGAGTAAAAATTAATTATACTAAAATGTTGAAATTATATTTACGTTAGTGTTACATTATGATTCCATCGAAATTTACAAACACATTAATCATTGATCAAGCAGTGAAGTTGAATTCATCATTTATTCATTATCGATGAATACCATTGGTAAGTTTCAAATATAGTTTAGATGACTTTCTAGGAGAATCATTCCAATTATAGAATCTGGTTGGCTTCTGACCGGATTGTATACAATTTTTCTAGAAATCGACAAAATTTCACAGGAATCCTGAGATGGAATGACAATCGAATCCCTACTAAAGATATTTTACCGGATCTCTCGCGAGCTTTTGACAGGAACGTCTCCCAGGATCCAATTAGATTTTTTAGGCTAATCGGGTCAGATAGAATCCAATCTGATTCAGTATCAGGTTTATTCATCTGGATATTGAATTATGCTTGACGTATTCGAAAAGATACAAAGCGTATAAAATAGATTTTTTTCCTTCATGAATAAATAGATTTGTTCTTCAATAGGTAACATACGTCAAACACAAGTAGACACTCGCTAAGATTGATTTTTAAGAATAATCAATGAGGCATCATAAGAAGAAGTGCACGGTGGAAAAATGCTTTTATGTAAATATTAATTGTTCGATTTCTTGTCTTAAAGAAAGACATGTATAATTTTAGCCTCGAATGAAAACATTATATTCAAACGTTGAGATCGAGAATGGGCAAGTCGATTATGTTGGACTCTATTTCAGCTCTCTAAAATCCCATTTCCACTCTAAAAATGCATACTTCATCAATTATGAATGCAGAAATAAGAAATTCGCAATATGAATATTAATAAATAATGTGTTTATTTGTATATTTTTTTTCCTAGTTTATCAGATTCAGTTTTACAATTCTCATTTAAACGAATCATCAAGATTAAATTCAGCGAATGTTCATCTATATAATATGTCTTTCGACCAGAGTGACGTTCTTTTTCGTTCATAAGTTCTTAAATTAACAGGATTTAATCGGCAATTGGAAAAACCATCAATTCCAACCTCACTTTATATTCAATTGAACTTCATCCGTAGATGACAAGATGCAGCTTCAAATCTGATTTTAGAAAAGTCGAGAAATCCGAGGGTGGGATTGTTCATCTACGATTGAAATTAAATTAATTCTTTATCGCAAAGCGTGCTATCTTCAAATCGCTTATTCACTAGAACCAATGCAATATGTTCAGTCCCGCTCAAGTAGAATCTAGTCTATTTTTTATCTTTCAGAAAAACTAACTATTCAAATAAGAAGGATTTCTTACATTTAGATACCATTGAAATCTAATCTTTCTATATTGTTTTTGTGTACTCAAAAAGTGACTACACTCCAGAATCGATCAGTGTGTCCCGCCGGCCGTTTACGCGATAACTCTTTACAAATACATTCAATTCAGCTGAAATGTTGTGCACAGAATTGTCTCATAAATATCTCGGTCGAGTTCGAAGATGAAAAGGATCCGACAAGAAATGGCTGAGTTGTCGAAAAAATTGTCATTTTTCACCAAACAATCCCTGAGGTGGGGTAAAGGGATTTTTTCGAAAAAAGCATTTTTTCTCAGAATTATCCACAACGTATATAAATCGACTCAGTTTTTAACGCTGATTCTGAATCTGATATTAGTTTTGAACCAAATCGAGCTTTCTAACAAAACATTGGCTGCAAAAAGGTCTCGAATGCACAAAAACTGCATCCAGAAACCAAATGCCTAGATACGTCTCAGATGACCAATAGTTTTGGGGTTTCCCAAAAAGGTTCAGCAAGATACTTCTACCGTGCACACATTCTAGAATGACTAATTTGTCTCATTCACTTTTTGAAGTACACGTAACTCTCGGACTTAAGGCCGAGGTTTTCACATTTTTATTCAATACTATTACTAAATGCAATGTTATCAATCTTTCATTCGTTTAAATTCATGATGAATCTTCAACTGATACATTATGAACAGTTTTTATTAGTTTCCGTCGTGTAAACATTTCTAATTACATTTCGCAAAGAATCACTTTTCAAAACATCATTTTACGAGAAAAAACTTTTAATAATCATCCCATGACTGCCTGGCTCTCTTCGAATATTTAAGCAATGATGAATTTTAATCGATTTTAGCAGAAAATGTGCCTCAAGCAAGCACAGAACGGAGAAATAACAAACGAGTTGTTTTCAAAACAAGTAAATATGACGGTCTTTGGAATTGAATAACAACAGTCGTGACATAATAGAAGAACGCATAATTGAATAGTGTATAACCTCGAACTGTTCTTCTAAATTATTTTTCTAGAAGAATAAGAAATCAAAAACATTTTGAAAAGTAAATAACAAATGTGAACATAATATATCATTTTTGAAAATTTTCTATCGTCAGCAATTCTTCTTGTAGTTCTCAATCGATGATGTTACTAATTCGAACGAAAGAAACCGATGTTAAACTAAACTTTCATTAACCAGTTTGTACAATGAGATAAGAACGTGAAGAATTTGTTCTAATAGAAAAAATCATGTCTATATGTTATTTATAAATTTCCTATCGTATTCTCTGGAAATTGTTTGCTGACATCGACCAAATCAATCTTGTTTTGCGTTTTCGAGTTAAAGTCATTCAGTCGCATAAGTAAGTCTTTGGATGTTTTTGAATTTGAGTCCTG
>OENT01002064.1:0-15336 GCA_900239685.1 Rotaria macrura | reverse complement strand
AACAATAACAACAACACAGAAAATATTTCTTTGTAACACTATCACTAGATCAAACATGAATTGAGTGACGTGTTGATGATAATGGGTATATGTGAATATTCTACTCCTATTTCAAAACGAAATCAATCACATGTAGGATTTGGTTCTTTTTTTGAATATCAAATAGGAATCAAATGGAAAAATTTTGTGAGTTTGACGAATTCATTTAAGCAGATAGGATGAAAATTCGACACCTTCTGATAATACTATCAATTGAAGGAAGTCATTTGAATTTCTTAGGATATAAACTATGACAACCGCCGTGACAGTGGTAAGAGAACAAAACAAAAATGTTTCGAGTATCGTTGTATTGAGAAAAAGAAAAGAAAAAAAAGAGGAAAAGAAAAAAGAAACTGTTTCTTTTGCTCATATTTTTCTAAAAGTACGCATAAAGTTGGAAATCAAAAACGAACTGAATTAAATATAAATAAAAGAATTCGACGATAATATACATTAAAGAAAATTGGTTATTTTTCATGACTCTCACTGCATTCACGGAGTCATACTTTAATTATTGATCAACGTAACGTGTTTATATTGAATAAGGTTTGTTGTTTCATAGATTGATAGGTATGTTTGAAGCAATCATCGCTTCATTAATCAAGCGTTACGTGTCACGCTATATCGATATTAATGCAGAACAATTATCTGCTCAACTTCTACTCAAACAAAAAATTGTTATTGAAAATTTAACATTAAATAAAACAACAGTCAATCATGACATTCGTACCATGCTTAAGTTACCTTTAGAAATTGAATCTATCACTATTGGTAAAATTCAATGTTCGTTTGTTTTATCTTCATTATTTTTCGGTACGTCATCGCCTGCATTAATAGTCAAAATCGAACATATTCATGGTATTATTAAACTATGCGAAGATGACTTATCTAACGACACTGTCGATGAAAATAATCAAACGAAAAAACGTCATCAACTTGATTTAATGGAACAACAATTGGAAAAAGAATTTGAATATTTTGGTGAAGCTACATCATCGAGATATAATGTTCCAAAGTTGATGATGTCCGTTTTTGAAAAAATGCAAATCGAAATCGTCGACATACATTTGAAATATAAAAGTTCAACACTTTTTACGATTGGATTAACTTGTGAATCAATTCAGATTTCAAATGAACCATTAAATACAACAACAAGTCGCCAACTTGTCCGAATAATTAACTTTGGTCTTTATATTGATGTAGACAATCGTTTGACACAGTCCAACATTGTTTCTACACCGAATTCAATAGAAATCTATCTCGTGCACAATCACTTTCAAGCCAATCAAAAAGAATATTACTATGAATTGGATTGTTCATTGAATGATTTAACTTTGAAATGTAGGAATGAACAAGTTCGTGTTATTGTTGATATGATTGGATCTATTCAAGATTCGAGTCTTTATCAAATGATAATATCAAACTCAGATAGACCTCATTCGAAGATTTCCAAACAAACGGCCAAAGCTTGGTGGCGCTATACTATTTTGACTGTCCTTCGAACACGAATCGATTCGAATAATGCGACAATCAATATTTGGTTTGATCGTTCTCTCTTAATACAGCGTTTGCACCAATTGAAAACTTACAAAAGTTTATATGAAGAATATCTCAATAAGAAACATGGTAATGATTCGAACTTTTCTATTCAAGATGAAACAACGATGAATAATATTGAAATGGAATGGAGTGTAGAACACCTCGCTCTCATACGTCGTTCGATTTTCCAAACACGTCTCAATGAACAGATGAATAAGAAAAAGGAAGCTGTTGGATGGTACCCCACTTATTCTAAATGGATTACGTCCAAAGTGACTCAATTTTGGGGACAGGAAACAACTGCAGAGAACACGACGAATTCAAATACTATGAATGACAATAATATACAAGTTGAAGAACAAGTGAATACATTTATTGCAAAATCCATTGAAAATGATGATTCACTTGAACATAGTCAGAGTGTTCTTATTTTTCGTTTCAAGTTCTTACTTAAATCAATAAAAATCGATGTTCTAACATCAGGCAATGCAGTTATCTTCGATTTCTATATGAAGAATTTATCATTAATGAACGAATTTCGATCACGACAACAATCCATACTTGCCTCTGTTAGTATAGACGATTTCTATATCCGTGATGCAACAAGAACTGATACACTGTCAAAGATTATTTATTCAAAAGAAAGATCACAACAAAAGTAAGTCACTCATTGCCTGGTCATATAGACGGGGCATACAGAATGCACTGTAAATAACATTGACGATAATAAAAAATTCAGCATTGTCATATTGGTTCAACGAATTAGGCTCATCTCTCCCAATTAATAGAGTGCATTTCAAGGGTTGTTTTTTCTTCTTAATGCAACGATCGTTAGATGCTTCTTGGATCTATGACTTTTCAATGAAGTACAGAAAAATGAGTTTACCAATTTCGATAAAAATCGTCCCCGCTCAAATGAGATGATTAGACTTTGTTAAATTTCGCATATTCTTTCCTTTTATACAGAGAAAATAATAGACGAACATTGCCAAGAGTCATTTAAAACACTCTCGACCTCTGAATTTTTATGAATTTGACCCCTAGAGCTTTACAATAGCAGTTTTCATAGATAGTCAACTTGATTAAGACTTGATATCTCAAGAATACCAAAAGTAATCAAGCTGCACATTTCAAAAATGACAGATATTATTTACTTCTAATTACAGTACAAAATATCAAACATTGTTCTTTTTGTGAAACACGACCTGAAAGGAGTGTTGAAGTGTTTAGGGTACAAATTTGGACCCTCCCCCCCCCCCCCATCAGACCGTTACCGACAGGCGATTTGCCCATCACAGACCGTTACCGACCGGTGATTCCCCCGTCACAGACCGTTACCGACAGGTGATTCCATAATCACAGACCGTTACTGGCAGGTGGTTCCATCAACGCCGACCTTTACCGATGGGCTCCCCCCTGCCACGACCCTCCATCACATACCATAACGAATGGTAGCCCCCTCCCAACCTCCTCCCCCGCTCATCACAGACCTTTACCGACGGGTTCCTCACTGCCAGCACCCCACCATCACAGACCGCTAACGACAGGTGCCCTCCTTCCGACCCCCATTCCCATCACAGATCGTCACCGATAGGTGGTTTACCTGTCGAAGACTGTTACCGAGAGCATTGAAGACCGTCGCACATGTGATAGACGGCCCCAAATGGGGTCACGGAACGTCATCGATCTTTGGTACAGGATGACTGAATGTATGTCACTAATTTCTGATGAGAGTAAATTAGCTCCTTCTTTATTCCAGATCTAGTAGGTCAGTGAGAAATCATGAGTAAATGGCTAGCAGGGTTCATGGAAGAACGCAAGATTTTTGTGACTGTTAAAAGCAATTACATCGTGTTTCACATTTTTAATCCCATGAGGGATTGCGCTAACAGCTTTCCTAGCTACGAAGTATAAGGCACTGGTCGTAATTTTGATGCGTGACATTCTTAAAATACCCAAGACTAAACTTTGCGAGCTGAAAATGTTGCTGCATGCATAGCTCAGCAGTATGTACACCGAAAACAAAACGTAGACTAGTTGAATATGATGTTACAGACTGCTCTTGTAGGATTTTTGAAAATCTCATTAATAATCAAGGTTCAAGATTTTTGAAAATGACTCGTGCCAATCATTCGTAAAAGCTCTTTCCATTGTTCAATGAAAAAAAATCCCTAAGTATCGTCTTTTAACGGACAAAAAAATGAGTCCCAATCATTGAACAAATGTGGAAATATTGAAGTTTCCTTTTTCGTAAATCTATTTATGGTTTACATTGTATATGAATTACATTATTTATTTTTGTAGTGAATCACAAAGCATGCCAATATTTCAATTCAAATTTGAGAAAAAGCAAAATTTCAAAAATATACAACAATCAACGTGTTCAATCGATATTCGTGGCTGTGGTCTTTCAATTGTTTGTTGTCCAGAATTTGTCGAGCATTTCTATGACTTGTATCATTCGATATTTGGCCAAGTTCCACTAAGTTTAACGTCATTTTCTCTTCAACATTGGACAGAATTTAGAACACAGTTATTCGATAGATTTTTATCAATTGCCGAAGAAATCATGCCTAGACAAATTTTCGATAGAAAACCAATTCTAACATCTCGCTTAGAAAATTCTGGAAGAAAACAACATCGAGAAAAGATGACATTCCACATAAATGTAGATATGGGTGCACCGAAAATAATAATTCCATTACTATCACACGATACATTAGTTGTTGATCTCGGTACTTTAACATTGACCAATGGTCAACGGAACAATGTTGATGATGTAGCATCATTAATCAATACTGCATCTATTCAACAGCGATTTCCAGAGAATAATGATGACGCATTTCTAACACCCGATGATTCTCCAGAAGCGATTGATGTTCAATCTGAACTCGAAACTTCATTTTATTCAATCAACGTAATTCCAGACGATCGCATTAGTACTCATGTTGAAAATTCGTCTTTCACATTGTCAGTTCGAGATATACAAGCGACATATGCAATTGATTGTTTGCCATTATTAGAAAAGTTTAGTGTCAATTTTGTTGTTCAGCATATGGGCAATTGTTTGTGGCCATTGATGGACATATCAGGTGTAGTAAACAAGATTATTATTCATTTTGATTCAAGCAAAGTTCAAACTCTTTGTTCTACTATCAATACTTGGACTACATTCATCAACAAGTTTTCTATGCAACCAAATTATGACTTGAGTGTTCTTCCTGTTGTTGACTTTCGTTTAGATCAGATAAATATTCTCTTCAATCATGATTCTCGACTTCTATCTCGTATTCAAATAGAAAACGTTGATTTATCGTTGAACAAAAACGATAGTTCGAATAATTTAACTTTCATCCTACAAGCGTTAACCATTTTCGATTGTATTCAACAAAATGAAGAGATGGATACGATTCTTCTCAAAACGAGTCAAGTCTGCAACGTCAATGAGCCTTTTATTCGCGTCAATGTTTCTCTTTCGACCGATTCTGAACATTTTGCATCAAGTTCGACGATTGATGTTGAAGCAGACAAACTCGATTGTAATTTTAATGTTAGAACAATTTGTACATATGTCAATATTTTGTTCGATATTGATCTATTCTCTGGTGATCCAACAATATTAAACCGTACGAACATTTTAAGAAATCCAACATGTTGTAAAATGAATATTAAATTTCGAGAAATAAATATCGATTTAATAAGCATCAAACCTGATCTTGTTTCAACTGAAATTCATATACGAAATATTTTTGTGAATATATCAACGAGTCCATTTATAGCATTAGAATTAATTCTCGGTGATTTACAAATGTTTGATGTTTTCAAACCTTTACAAGAATCTTCAAAATTTCTTACTACAGATAATGAACAAATGAATCTTATTATGGTTCTTAGCGATCACTCAATTAACCGTGAAATCTCAGCATGTTCAGCCTTGCATCTATCGTTGATAAATACGGCAGATGCCGATTGCAACTTATCAATAAAAATGATTTCAATATCGTATTTTCATTCAGTCAATACAATTGATAGTATTCAACAAAGTCTCGAATATGTAAATCAACATTGTCATTTTCATGGGAAAATAGAAACTCTGAGAACTTATTCGGTCGTAGACCGACTCAATTACTTTATTAATTTAGTAAAAACGAATGAGTATTCAACTATTTTATTATCGCGTCGATTTAGTTTGAACATGGATCTTCAAACGCTCACTGCTATGCTTCCAACGGATGTTGTCATACGAATCAGCGGGACTCATGTTGAAAATAGTCATGATGAAACATCAGATTATGATATAAATGTTGAACGAATGGATTTACTTCCGAGAAGATTCACTCGTGAATTTCGATCAGAGATTAAAACGAATCAGATTCATCTCTATCGACAATTATTTTGGCAGCTTCTTGACAACATTTCCATGTCTTTCAATATTCAACTATCAGATTCGTCAATAGATATCGAATCAAAAATGATTTCTCCTCTTCGAGTATTTCTTAGTCGAAATCGAGTGAAATATATACAAGAAATTCTCACTGGAATGTTTGCTAATGAGCAAGACTTAATACCCAAGTTTAATTTTCATATGTATGCATCCGAAATGATCACTATCTTTCAAACCGATTGCGATTATGAGTTAATTACTGTATGCTATGGAATTATAAATCAATGTCAAATGTTATTCGAACGAGACTATCCTTTCAAGCAGAGAATAGCTGTTCAATTTGAATATCTTTCCATTAAAGATCGTTTGGTGAATTCCGAAACATCGCTCGTTGAATCGAAACATCGATCGTTTCTTGAAATAAGTGCTAGGTGCGCGACCAATACTCGTCTAAGAGAATTTACTCTTACATTGAGTCAAGCAGATGTCAATTTTATTAAATCAACATGGATACTGCTTTTAGACATTATGGAAGTATTTTACAACATATTTTATTTACCAACAACTATTGGTAAGATATGATATCATAAGAAGAAGAAAAAAAACACTTACTTTTCTTTACCATTTCAGATGTTAAAGAGATGAAAGATCCGATTACGTCTTCTAGTATGAACTCAACGAAAATTTCCATGGCTATTGATTTTGCTTCCTGTCGTTTTCAAAACAATACAACCTTACTTATGAAAGTTGATGTTCAACGTTTTAACGTTCAAATTCAGACTTATTCAAAACAATCAGTTATTTCATGGGCTGTTGGTGGTCAAATTGGTGCCATGTCTCTTCGCGACTTGTTCACTGTCAATCAATTGTATAGCGAGCGACTTAGTACAACTGGTGCCAATGCTATTACCTTCAAATTCACTACTGGAGATAATTCTGTAACAACACTTTCTGATGATGTTTCACATCTTCCTCAATTCTACTTACGAATAACATCATTGCAATTTATTCATACACAACTTTTTCTTGTAAGGATGATTGAGTATTTGAATTATGTTCTAAAAAATGAAGATTTCTACAAGCGTCTTGAAATGTTAATTATCAAGCCAATTGCTTCTGATACAGTTCGAAAATTAGATGGAATTCTTTGGAATACTGTGATTGAAAATATTGTTGTTGTCGTACCAGAAGATGTACTTAAAAGACCAGTTCTTATCTGTCAAATAGATAACATTAATCTGAAAAATAGTTTTCTCTTTCAAAACAAATCAAACCCATCAAATCTATTGAAAGAGGAAACAAAAAATTCAAGCAAGAGAGTTTCTCGCTTGGATTTCATTAAAATAGAAATAAGAAATATTGGATTTTATTCAACATACCATTGTTTACTCGATGAAAAAACTTCATGCTACGTTCGTTTTTCCACATTTGGATTTAGCCTAATGCAAGATGAAACTTCGTTGATGGTTCGTGAACGCTTTCATTTAAACATGGAAATAGAACATAATCTTGACAAATCAGTTAGCAATACATCGTTGCCAACATACAACATTAAAATGAATCTTACACCGATTGATATTCTTTTCGATCGAAATCAAATTTCTCTCATTCAAAATATCATGATTTCTAATTCTAGTCAAGAATCAATGATTGCAATAAATCAATTGTATGACTCGATCGGAACGGCAAAGAATGACACCTATACTGATTTTGCTGTTGTCATTGAAATGGATCATGTTGGATTGCAAGTATTCACACTCGATATCGATTTATTATCATCGACTCATCGACAATCATTAGGCTATGCGAAACTAAATAATCTTCATCTGTCAGTCGATCAATCTGTCAATGGAAATCAATCTTTAAGTTTCTTGTCTTCTACAATTCAGTTAATCAACACACAAGTTCCTAATGGAAATATGATTATTTCACTAGCGATGCCTTCGAATTCAAGTCAAATTGAAATTCATCTCTTAAAATCAAAACTTGACTTAGAATGTACAATAACACTAAATTCTCTGCGCTTTCTACTAGTCGTCGATTGGCTACTTGAACTTTACGAACTACTCAATCCATTCTGTACACTACCATTTAAAATCGATAGCAGCCTTTCAACGGTACCATTATTCAACATGAATCTCAATTTGAATCAATTTGAAATTGTATTTGTGGCGACAATCAAAGATCCATATATGAATGCAATTGCTTATTCTAACACAATGAATGTTAATTGTAAAAAAGGTATTGAACAATTGGACTGCATAATAAGTGATCTCACAGTTTTTACGTGTCAAGTTGGATCTATTGATGAAACAGCAGTGTCGATCGTTGAACCGACGAGTGCTTCTTTGGTTGTTCATACGTCGAATGATCTACTTAATGAACAAGTGTGTGAATTCAGTATTCCAATATTAAACATTGTTCTTTCATATTCGAATATGAAAAGGATATTATCTTTAGTTGATTCAGTATGTAAACAAATATCAGGAGCAAAAACTGAAAATGATTCATTAACGTCTTGTAATGACACGATGACTTCTCTCTTGCAGAACTTTGAATCATCTCAAAATCCATTTGTGAATGTGAAATTTCTGAAATTTATCTGTCTTGAAATATGTATTTATATCATCGATGATTGTTTCGATGTAAATATTCCTTTGCTGAACATTAATTTAAAACCATTCAGCATACAAACAATTGAAAATAGTCAAGGTAGCCGCACAGAGCAAAGTGAATTTCAATTAGGTGTTTCGTATTATAATCGTTTTCAATCCGGATTCGAACCATTGGTTGAAACATGTCCATTCCAAATGAATTTGAATCGAACATCGTCGTCCACTTCATTTAGAATTTCTTCACATGAAATCCTCAATATAAATTTAACAAAATCATTGTATTCTTTATATAATACGATCAAAAAAGACTGGATAAATGATTTTAACAATGTGAAGAAAGACGCTGGAGTGATGATGTCGAGCAAGACTATTGGTTTTCGTCGTACAAAACGATTCGATTCATATTATTTTAAAAACTCGGTTGGAGTTCGAATAAAACTTCGTACATTGGTAACAACAGAGCAGCCATTAACATCACACGAATATATTGTTGATGACAATCAAACCGTATCTTTTTGCTTTCCCACTTGTTCGTCGCAACTAAGGACGACAGATACCGAAAACTCACCAGCTGGAAAGCGAAAGAACTCAATTTTCGACTCTTCGCTCCAAACTGATCGTCGTTTATTGGTGTCAATAGACGGTTGCCATTCTTTAAAACCAATATCAATCGATCGCATTGGACAATTCTTTCAACTTGCAATTCCATCTGGTAATGATCCATTATTTAAACCTATACTTGCTATTATTGACATTGCTATGACCAATAATTCAATACGTTCAGTAACAATAAGATCTCCTATCGAAATACGTAATCAACTATTAGTATCAATCGATATTCGCTTCGCATGCAACTTCGATTTATTGTATGAGATTCACTTAGAACCAAATCAAGTATGTTCATTACCCATTCAATACTGCTCAAGACTACAACATATTCAAATTAGGCCAGCTAATTTTGCTCTTGACTTTTGTAATGATCCTATCAAGTGGTCGGACATTGAAAATACAAATAAAACGAGCACACAAACAGATAACAACAGGTAAGATGTTTATATGAAATGATCGGTATCAGAGATGTTTGCCTCATCAAAGTTTGCACCCGACGTTGAGAATTCGTAGTTATGATTGTCTAGATGATCTCAAAAGTTAACCTAGTAAGGACTGAAAAACAGATTAATATAATACTAAGAGGAAGACAAATTATTCTACTGAGAAACTTGCTTGCTAAGTAGAAAAAGATTTTTTTAGTCATGTGTAAAGGACACTGTCATCTAGATTCTGAATATGAAGCTTTTATGGGTTCTTACGAATAGTATAGATACTCTCAAAGTATATTCGTTTTGATTCAAGTGTATCCTTAAGATGTAATTGTATTTTGAACTGTCTATCACTAGGAAATCTTCAGCATCAGAAGAGAAGGCAATGTATCGTCAGTCGTTTCTTCGCGCATGTTCAATCAATGAAAACGAAGCAGTCTATTATGTATGTTTCCAATCAAAACAAACTTATCTTTCAGCCTATCAAGATCATTTGCTGTGCATGTATCAGTTATCTATTTTTCCACCGTTAACAATATGTAATTTACTTCCATGTACACTGAACTTTAAAATTGCACATTACCCTCAAAATTTTGAACTCGCACCATACAAATTTCATCGAGAACATACATTAAATATTCTACAACGTTTAGACATTATCTTTGCCACTAATCTGTATCGTATGAATGAACCATTACGTTTACCATTCATAAATGAACTCCATCGCATGAGATATGATCATCAACGTGTTATCTTCTATGATGTTAGTGGACGTGGATTGACGGTTGACGTGAGCATCGAATGTAACAGTGATTATCGTCTAAGAATTCTAGTATCCGTTCCCTATATCATAATAAATAAGACCGGTAAAGTTTCTTACTATGATTGCTTCTCTCTTCATTGTATGGTATTTAGGTATTCCATTGATTTTCAAAGATGTCAATTCGAACACTGAAGCAGCTGGTCAAAGTAAAGAAGATGAGTTAATAATGAACCGAGAACCATTACTTTTTTCATTCAATAACTTAAATATGAAGAATGCCTGTGTAATGAGAGTAGGCACAGGTTTACATCTTCATCAAGATGGTCGTCCTCAGTGGTCAGAACGATTCAGTTTAAAGAATCGATCTACTTACAGACAACTAAAAGTATGTTCATTACGTAATTCACCGGATTGGAATTATTCGATTAGTATTGATGTTCAATCGGGCAATGGTAACATGAAAAAAACGAACTTTATTTTTCTAAATGCACGTTACATTATCTGTAATCAAAGTTCACACGATTTATTGGTCGCACAGAAGCAAACAGTAGATGATGATTCCAATTGGTTCCATGTGATACGACATACAACAGTTGCTTACCATTGGCAACGTACTGATATCGAACGATTAATATGCGTACGAAGGATGAATGACTATGAATATCAGCAAACGTATTGGTCCGGCGGATTCCGAATCGATTGTATAAATGCATTTCACATCAATATGAGATATGGAAACGGTCAATGTTTATTACTTCAAGTACAAGTCATCGAACGGAATAATATCTTCTTTGTGGTATTGACCGATTCAAATCGATCACCAGTTCCGTTCCGTATTCTTAATCGATCTGATGTACCAATTGAATTCTACCAAACAGAAATTCAAGCCGATCAACGTCATTTACGTGCCGTCATTCCACCGCACCAATCAATTGATTATGCCTTGGATGAGCCAACTCTCAAACACACAATTACATGCTCGATCACAGATGGTACTACAGCAAAATATGATCTACTCAAACTTGGTCCTACAGAAAATTTACAATATCAAAATTATATCTATCTCGCTCTTCAAGCAACTTTTGATTGCGAAGATAGTCTAGAACTACTGTTCACAACAAACACAACTCAAAGAACGTCACATTCTTCATCGAAGCAGCTCGTAATTGAATACACCAATGGGCAATTGATATTATCAAAACTTCAGGAAAGCAAACGTTCACAATTGTGGTACATGACAAATAATGGTCTTTTGATTCATGTTGAATCGTCATCATTTCAAGATTTAAGTACAAGAAAAGAATCAATGCCTAATATTCAACAAGCTTCCGTGCTGGATATTAAAGATTCCAATGCTAATGTTTTAAATAGTCTAACGATGGGTTTTACTCAATTGATAGTAAGACCCTATGATTCTAGAAGAAAGCAGACTCAAACCTGGAGCTTTGCTGACAATGGCTATTTGTGTATGTTAAATGCAAAAGTTTGTGTTCAAGTCTTTGGTGAGTTAAAACAGAATAGTCATGTAGTAGTGGGACCAATCGGGTAAGATTCTCTCGTCTGTTTTGTTTAACGATCACATTCTATTCGGTTTTGTTTGTTTTAGTGATAATGAAATTTTACTACCTGCAGTCAATGTAAATATGCACATTCGTCCTTGTCAACGTTATAAAGGTTCTGGTGTTTTATTTACACGCATAATTACTGATGGACCCACCAATGTACTAGAAATAGATCATGTTAACAGTAATGCTCTACCGAGTGCAGCTTCGAACTTAGTCACAATACCGACTATTTATCATGTTGAACTACATTTTCCAGCTGGTCTTGGAATATCTGTTGTAGGTTCGATCGGTCATGAATCAGAAGAACTCATTTATGCTCTCATTAAAAATATTCATATTCGACTCGATGATAAAAATTGTGAACAATCAATTGAATTAACCGCCAACTCTATCGTAGTTAGTTTCATCTAATCCAATTCGAAAAAAAGATTTTCTTCCATAATTGCCTTCATTTTTAGATTTCAAATCAACTTTTAACAACAACAAAGCCTTGCTTTCTTTATTCGAACTTTACAAAAGATCCATCAGTTCAATCAGCTGTACGCTTACGAATGAATTTACAAAAATCAAGTACAAATTCAGTGTAAGTTAGATATTTAACCTCTTTGAGTAAAGATTAAAAAAGCCTAAATAAATGTATTCTACATAGTCTTCTTCGTATTGTTCATTTACTTCGTGTCGACGTCAGTTCGATTGCTATCCAAATCGATGAATTTCTTATTTGGAAATTGATCGACTTCTTTGATATTGAGATTCCATCGTTGCCCTCACTACTGTCGAAAGTAACGGGCATTGGCAAAAATTTCAATATGGACCCTAAAATTGATTTAAATGTAGATGAGTACGATACGGAACGCATTGTGTCATTACTTACATCAACAGTTGCAACTCGACTTTATTTCAATAGACTTGATATATCATCAATTGACCTCAAGTTAAGTATGTATTGTACGAATTCAGACCAGCGATCGCTTCCCAAGCATTTACTAGCCATTAAACGACGTCTATCATTTCCTCTCGTTCCCTTTGAAAATACTGAAATACATTTGAAAGCTTACGAACAAACACACATGTCTTGCACGTATGATATGTTTCTTCTCTCGATGATGACATACTATGGCAGTATGTGTGCGCGACAAATTCCAAAATTTGTCGGTAGTGCTGATTGCCTTGGAAATCCAATTGGATTAATTCGTGACGTATCAAATGGTATTTCGTGTCTTGTCGAACAAGGAAGTGTGAGTGGCCTAGTCAGCAATTTAACCCATGGTTTTGCTGATTCAGCATCCAAAGTGACAGGTTCACTTTCATATGGGCTACGTCAATTTGTTTCGAGCAATGAACGTGATAATCGACGACAAACTTCAGTGGAGCGCGGTCGAAGCCCATCAGTGAGTCATGCTGTTCGTCAGGGAACAGCTAATTTACGTGCTGGCTTTGAAGATGGATTGATATCGATTATTAAAGATCCATATGAAAGTGGTGTTAAAGAAGGTGTTCCAGGGTTTTTCAAAGGTGTTCCTAGAGGTATTGTAGGCACCGTAGGTAAACCAATGGTTGCTGTGCTGAATTTTACTAGTGACATAGCATCAACTATTGAGGTACGTTCACGATCAGCGGGCAAGTTTTCGCACGGCCGTATAAGACTTGTAAGATGGCCATCAAACAATTTCGGTCTTCTTCAACTTTATTCCGATTTCGATGCTCGCGGTCATTGTCTGCTTTACGAAATCAATGAAGGCAATATGACTGAACGATATATTTCAAGAATGGTACTGTTTACATCACAAACCAATAAATCAGATAAACAAGTAGTGTCTACGAACAATCCACGATACAATTTAAATCCTCAAGACGGCAAAGATGAACTTCTCTATGTATGCCTACCTTGGTCACACAGTTTTATTTTCTATTTCAATATATGATTTATTTAATAGGGAATGATCACTAGTCAACGTGTAATTATATATCGAATGATTAATAATGGATCTAACTTCGATCATAGAATCATCAGTAGCTATGATTTCAGTAGACTGAACACAGTTTATTCTATTGGTATGTAACTAATATATTCTCCTCTCTTCAATACTCAACACATTTCCAAAATATGAGACTATTTGATTCCATGATTTCAACTCTAACTAGCGTACCTCGATAAATGACAATAATTTTCAACTGCTTTGAAAATTGTTGAACTGTAGCCGACTAACTATCAATCAAGCAGAATTCCTTCATACAGAAACACTATTCTATACATGGTGCAACGAGGAGTATGAAACTAGTACTATGTTTTTAAGAAATCGCAACTATTTAGAGTTTTTAAAACTGACTTTCTAGTTATGTTGAATTAAATCTATGATGATTTCTGATCAGAAAACTGAAGTGGTCACTAGTTCTTTTTTTCGACAACTCGAACTGCCTTAGTGCTACCTGAGTGGCGTTCTGCATATTGTTTGAAATACCTTCTTCTCATTGATCAATAACGTCAAGTTCAATACACGAATTGCTCGTTTTTATTGCATTTATTCTAGTAGTATAACTTGATTTCACTAATTCATATTCAATTAGCAGAAGTATGATTCATGGTTTATCAAAAACGAAGAGCTATTTTTATGCTATAATAAAAATAGAAAAAAAAGGAGAGGTGATTTCCAGACTCAGTTCTTGAGTAAGAAAAATTAGAAAAACTTACTCATTGGACTTCAGCAATAAAACATTTAAGAATTGCTCGAATCGAGTATCTGTCTGCTTGCCTTATGCGAAACAGTTGCAAATGCAATTTTCCCCATAGCACTTGCTTGTCTATGTCCTTTTAACTAATAATATTTCAGTTGATAATATATTCACGTTCTCACTTAATAGAGGACGATTATGGCCATGCTCATATTCAATTTCTCATGGATCCTGTACATTTTACTCAGTCAAATAGTACGGCAAATCTAACGAACCAATTCATCCATCGGTGTATTACTCTTGAGCAGGCCCAATCATTCATACAAGAGATACAACGAGCTCAAGAAATATTCCAAGAAGAGAAAATGATTTGTGATACATCTGATGACGAATACAACGATAATCTTAATGATATTCTCAGCGATAAAAGACCAGAATAATATTTTTCAATGCACATCGCTTATTTATTTTTCTTTATATTTTCCAGAGAAAAGCAAAAACGTACATAAGAACAATTGGAGGTACGTGAAATTAATTTACAACGAAGAAACAAATAGTTGTTATTTTTAAAATAGACCTTTCTTGGCCGTTTTCCTGAAAAGAGAAGAAGAAAATCAGCTTTTTTTTAAATAAAATTCAACAAAAACTTTACGTCAGTGGTCCGATTTGATCAGCAAATCCTGTTTTCGACAAACTTTCTTCCCATTCCCGTCGAGCA